>PVJS01029746.1:0-24562 GCA_004027185.1 Glis glis
GATTACAAGCGTGCACCACCACGCCTGGCTATGGGCCATCTTTTTACTCATGGCTCTCCGGGGCTCAGCACAAGCCTGGCTCAGGGCAGGCGCTCAGTAAACCTTAGGGAGTGGATGAGCTCGGAGCCGCAGCCCCCCGCTGGGATATTGGGGCATATTAACAAGAGCATGGGGTCCAGGCTGCAGAGGAGCAGGCCTGGCCCCTTCCTGCCCAGAACAGGCCTAGCACGTTGGGCCCAGTCCTCGGTGCCACCCCCTGGCAAGACAGGAGGGTGTCACGGAGGTCCTGTTGATGAGCACGTGTCACTTGGGGGACGCTGGCCTGAGCGGAGGGGCCGGCACACCTGGAGGCATGCGGTGCCTGGGGGCTGCGCTGTGCTCACCGTGGCCGGTGTCGGGCAAGTTTGCAGGGTCTGGTCCAGGAGGACTCAACACCAGACCAGTATTGGGATCCTGCTCTGAGGGGCCTGAGCAGGGCAGCGTCCCCACCGCAGCCCGACTGGGAGGTTCCTCTGCTCGGCCATCCTCAGCCCCCCCAGGGCCATTTTCTGAGAACTTCAGTGCCTTCGTCCGCAGGCAGCTGGCTTGGCACCTTTTCAGGCGATGCTACTTCTGTGGTTTTCAAAAGGTAGAAAGGGAAAAGAAAAAGAGCTGCAAATAGATGTCATTTTTTTTCTCAGAAGCTATTTTAGCACAGAAACAACTAGAGAGCCTACTCATCAATTTAGAAATGCTTTTAAAAGCAGCGCTGCCTCTCTCATCTGCCCATGTACCTGCAAACCAGCGGCATGGGCAGGAATTAAATTTAGGTTTAAAAATCCCTTGGCCTGACTTCCTCTTTTTACAGGTGGTGTAGCTGGGGCCCAAGAAAGGGCTGGTGACTTGGTCAAGGCCACACGGCCTGTGAGGGGCAGAGCTCGGTCTCCAGCATTCCTGGGAAGATGATTGCCAAGATAAGAACTAGGAGGCCCGGTGTGGTGACTCATGCCTGTAATCCCAGTACTTGGGAGGCTGAGACAGGAGGATCGCAGGTTTGAGGACAGCCTCTGCAATGTAGTGAGACTCTCAACAACCTAGTGAGACCCTGTTTAAAAAAAATTTTTTTTAAGGCTGGAGTTCAATCCCCTGGGTTCAATCCCCAGCACCCCAAATTGTAATAATAATAATAATAACAATGACAAGGATCCAGGAGACCCTCATGGACCAAGTTAGAATTATTTCATACTGAGCTGCAGCTCTTAGGGGAGGCTACTTTTGACCTTTGCTGACCTCTTAGAACCTGCAGGAAGGTCATGCAGAGCTGGGCCCAACATCCTTGCAGGCCATCGGTCAACTCAGTCATACACGTCTTCATTCAAAAACATAGTTACTAAGCACCTACTGTGTGCCAGGCAGTGCTGTAGGTGCCGAGATAGAACTGTGAACAAAGCAGTCAAAAACCCTGGCCATAAAAATATGAGAAAGAAGCTGGGTGTGGTGGCACACACCTATAATCCCAGTTATTGGGAGGCTGAGACAGGAGGATTGCAGATTCAAGGCCAGCTTCAGCAACTTAAAGAGACCCTCAGCAACTTAGTGAGACCCTGTTTAAAAATAAAAAATAAAGCTGGGCATGGTGGCTCACACTTGTAATCCCAGTACTTGGAAGGCTGAGACCAGAGGATCTGGGTTCATGGCCAGCCTCAGCTACTTAGTGAGGCCCTCTGTGACTTAGTGAGACCCTGTTTTAAAATAAGGAATAAAAAATAGGGCTGGGGTGTAGCTCGGAGGTAGAACGCCCCTGGGTTCAATCCCCAGTACCGCAATAAATAAATAAATAAATAAATAAATAAATAAATAAATAGGGCTAGGGGTGTAGCTAGGAGGTAGAATGCCCCTTGGTTCAATAAAAAACACACACATACACACACAGGAAAAAAAAAGAGAGAAAGAGTGCAACCTCATTAACAAAGGAATGAAACTGTAAGCAAGGCATTCCTTTCTTGGGTGGACTAAATTTTCAAGTCTTGATAGTATCCGTTACTTGGCATTTCTGCCTCTAGGTATAGACCCTCTGAGGCCCTCGTGCAGTGTACAGAGATGTGAGAATGAGGATCTTCAGCAGCGTCTGCAGAGTCTGCAAACTGGAGAAGACAAGCTGCATGTCCACCACAAAGAAGTCAGTTAACTACATAAGCTAAATAATTAAATCACAACATCGTTACCTGATTTCTACTGTATATCCAGCATGAGATATAGAAATCTTACCTTCCTATCTTGTCAGGAAGACAAGCATTAAAAATGTACTCTCGTGCCGGGCGTGGTGGCGCACGCTTGTAATCCCAGTACGTGGGAGGCTGAGACCGGAGGATCCGGGTTCGTGGCCAGCCTCAGCTACTTAGTGAGGCCCTCCGCAACTTCGCGAGACCGGGTTTCAAAATAAAGTATAAAAAATAGGGCCAGGGGTGTAGCTCGGAGGTAGAATGCCTCTGGGTTCAATCCCCGGTACCGCAAAAAAAAAAAAAATGTACTCTTATAAGATGTAGCTCAGTGGTAGTGCCCTTGCCTAGCCTGTGTGAGGCCCTGGGTTTGATCCCCAGCACTGCAAACAAACAAAAAAATCCAGTTGTGAGAAGTGCTAAGACTGAGAAGGGGCTGAGGAAGGGTCTAATGGGGGCAGCAGTGGGCATGGGCTGCTCTGTTTAGGGGTTGTTTTAGTCAGCTTTTCTGTTGCTGTGACCTGACAAGCACAACGTAGAGATAGAAGGTGTATCCGGCTCATAGTTTCGAGGTTCATTCCATGGTTGGCCTGCTCCACAGCACAAACTGCGGCAGCAGGGGGCGTGGTGGAGAAAAAACACTTTCAGTCATGGCTGCCAAAAACAGAGCAAGAGGAGGGGGCCAGGGACACACAGTCCACAAGACCCCACACGCAGCGACCCCCTCCAGCCGTGCCCCGCCTCTCAACCTTGCTGCATGGGGGGGGGGGACGAGTTTTCAACACGTGAGCTTCGGGGGGTATTCCAGACCCAAACCGTTACAGGGGTTCAGGGATGGTCTTTCTGGCTGAGGCTGGAAGATGAGAAGTTGCTGGGAAAGCCACGCTCGAGAAGAACATTCTGGATGGAGGGAACAGCCTCTGCGGAGACCCTGAGTTGGGAATGGCCCGGAAGCCTCAGAGGAGCTGAAAGGAAACAGCAATGTGACAATGGTCTATGAAAAATTGTACCAGATGAGCCGGGCGTGGTGGTGCACGCTTGTAATCCCAGGACTCGGGAGGCTGAGACAGGAAGATCTGGGTTCGCGGCCAGCCTCAGCTACTTAGTGAGGCCTCCGCAACTTAGTGAGACCCTGTTTCAAAATAAAGAATAAAAAATAGGGCCGGGGGCATAGCTCAGAGGTAGAATGCCCCTGGGTTCCATCCCCAGTACTGCAAAAAAAAAAAAAAAATGTACCAGAAGGAGTTAAACAGGCGGGAGTCCTTCTTCAGGACTATTGTGGTAGAGGTCACAGCTATCACAGTTGGGGAGAGGGGTTGGAATCAATTCCTAAAGGGCAGCTGGGGAGTGACAAGCAGCGGGCGGGGCCAGGGAGTCAGCAGATGAGAAATTATCTTGAGCACTTGCTCAGGTATCAAAGGAGGAGGATTAGCCAGGCGTGGTGGCGCACGCTTGTAATCCCAGTACTTGGGAGGCTGAGACAGGAGGATCACAGGTTCGCGGCCAGGCTCAGCTACTTAGTGAGGCCCTCCGCAACTTAGTAAGACCCGGTTTCAAAATAAAGAATAAAAAATAGGGCTGGGGGTGTAGCTTAGAGGTAGAATGCCCCTGGGTTCAATCCCCAGTACTGCAAAAAAAAAAAAAAAGGATTCTGGCTGAACTGGAAGGATGAGACCTAGTAGAGGAGAGGACTCCACAAACCTAACTCAAGTTTGGTAAGGACGGAGTCCTTGTCACTGGCCCTAGTGAGCAGAGGGAAGTGGCGGCAGATGATGTTGGATCATCCCGCTGTTTTGCTCAACAGGTGGTCTTGGTTTTCTACCATGCACTGGACGCAACTGGAGGCCCCAGGGGCTCAGCGTGGGATGGACAGGGTCCCAGCCCCCTGGGAGCCTTCGCCGTGGAGCATGTAGGAGGCAAGAGTGTGAGGAGTGTCCTGAGGAAGGAAGCAGGTGCTGTGAAGAAGAAAAAAGGGTTCATTACTTAGTGTGGGCCAGAGAGGCCCCTCTGGGGAGTTGGCACTGCAGCCACAAAGTGGGTCTTGTGAATGGTCTGCAGTGGGAGGTGCCTGGTGTGTTAGACGCTGTCAGGGTGGCCCGTGGCGGTGAGGGGGTGTCCTTGAAGTGTGGCTGGAGGGGCAGGGCCAGATCACACAGGGCCTTGCAGGCTGGGGAGAGGGTCTCTGTCCCGAGTGCAAAGGGACGTCAACCAATGGGCGTGTCATGATCAGATTTGCACGTATAACTATTTCCTGGGCTGCTATGGAAAGAGCAGACGGGAGAGAGCCAGAGCAGAAGCTGGGAGCCCACTGAGGAGGTCATTGCAGACGTCCTTGGGCCAGGGCGATCGCCCCACACGGGGACTAGAGTGCGTAGATTCCAGGTGTACTGGCCGGTAGGGCCGGCAGGACTTTGTGGCCAGTTGGGAGGTGGGACTGGGGGAGAGGGAGGAATGGATCTCACTCCCAGGCTTCTGGCTTGAGCCAACAGGTGGAGAAGCAATGAGGGGGAACGTGCTGGGTGGGAGCAGGGGATATTAACTTTCCTCATTCCCTTAGGACAGGGGTCAGCAAATCATAGCCCGTAGACCGAATCTGGCCCTCCACCTGTTTTGTATAAATAAATCTTTATTGGAACACAGGTACGCTTATTAGTTTCAATATCACCTGTGGATACTTTCATGCTACAACAGCAGAGCTGAATAGTTGTGGCAGACACTGTATGATCCCCCCAAATATATATATATATATATATAAATATATATATATATAAATATATATATATATAAATATATATATATATAAAGAAATATATATATATATTTTTTAGTTCTCTTATTGGTGCATTATAGTCTTATAGTCTCACATCATAATGTAGTTCATAGTGATATTATCTGGACCTTTGCAGAAAAAGTTGGCTGAGTCCTCTTTCACGACATCCAAGGGAAAGAACCAGAGATGCATTTGGACATGTGGTTATGGAAATGTTATTTAAACAAACAAACAAGCATACCAGCTGCCCCGCTTGCTGGGGAAGTGAGCTTTCTCCTCCTCCGTAGAATGGTGGCTGCCTGGTTTAGGCTGCCTGGTCTCATTCTACTGCTGTGGCTCCCAACTTACCCCAGCCTTGCCTCTTAAGTTCTGCTGGGACTGTCTCTTCCTAAAGAACAAGGAGACCCCCAAACCCACCCACCAACCCTTCATCTTTCCAGAACCTTCTCTCCTCCAAGGTGAATCACCCGGAAAGCCACCAGAACCTCAGCGTGAGTCCGATAATTTCTTTTTTTTCCCCCTGTGGTACTGGGGATCAAACCCAGGGGTCTTCTACCTCTGAGCTACACCCCAAGCCCATTTTATTTTATTATTTACTTTGAAACAGGGTCTCACTAAGTTGCAGAGTGCCTCACTAAGTTGCTGAGGCTGGCCACGAACCTGCGATCCTCCTGTCTCAGCCTCCCAAGTACTGGGATTTACAGGCCTGTGCCAACACGCCCAACTGAGTAATAATTTTTTGAGTAGAAGACATGGAGGTTATTGTGTTCATTCACAGATACGGCTTTCGTAAACAAAGCTCATGTCTAAAGTGACCACTGTCACTGACCGTTACAAAGCCTGTGCTCAGATGTTAACATGTCCCGGGGTCAGGGACAGTCATGAAGCAACGGTGATAGTCAGCATAGAGACCACCATGGAGAGCGCCGGGTCTGCTGGGAACAGAGGCTCAAAAAGATATTCTGCGCCCTTCCCCCACCTTGTGCAGGATCCACATTTAATTTAATAGTATAGCTTTTACACTCCCGTCTGGTTTACATATGGCATGGGCTCTTATTTATTTATTTCCGAAAGAAGCATTTTCCGTCCAGGAAAATGACAGGCCGACCAGAAGGCATAATTGTCCTGATTTCTCAGAAGTGCTGCACACTCCAGCTCTGATGGGCTTCGAGACGCACATCAGAAAGATTCTATTAAACGTCTGCGGGACGGGTGACACAGGGGTATTATCCACGATGATTAATTTGACTTGGTCATTATGGACACAGACAAGCCTGACAGAATTGCATTTCATTCCCCGCAGAATTCATAAAATCCCTGCACACAGAAGAAGTTTTGAGTGCCAGGAGCCCTGCTCGGCTGAGGGGGTTTGACTAAGACACCATTTTCCTTGGTTTGAAAACAGTCAGAAAACACTGAATAGAGGCACAGTCCTCCAGTAGAGCTGCTCCTGCAGGGCGTGCGCTTTCCTTATTAAAATGGTAGGATGGAGGGCTGGGGATGTGACTTAGTGGTGGAGCCCTTGCCTAGCATGTGGGAGGCCCTGGGTGCAATCCCCAGCACCGCAAAAAAAAAAAAATAAAAAAAAAAAATGCTGGGCATGGTGGCGCACACCTGTAATTCTGAGATGGGAAGATCATGGGTTCGAGGACAACCTCGCAACTTGGCAAGACTCTCAGCAACCTAGTGAGACCTTGTTTCTAAATAAGAAATAGAATAGGACTGGGAGCATAGCTTGGAGGTAGAATGCCCCTGGGTTCAACCCCCAACACCCTCCCACACACACACTAGATGGTAGATGGCTAGATAATTCATTGTCCAGCCCAGGTGTCACCTCATGTCAGAAACACTACCCAAGCAGGGCATGGTGATACACGCATGTAATCCCAGTATTTGGGAGGCTGAGACAGGAGGATTGCGGTTCGAGGACAGCCTCAGCAACTTAGAGAGAACCTGTTTCAAAATAAAATAAGACTGGGGGTGTAGCTAGGAAGCAGAACATGCCTGGGTTCAATCCCTAGTACTAAAAAAGAAGAAGAAGGAAGAGAAGGAGAAAAGGGAAGAGGAGGAGGAGGAGGAGGAGGAGGAGAAATGCTTCCCTGAGGAGAGGGTACTTTGCCCTGTGAACCTGTTTCCCCCTCTGTGAAGTAGAAACGCTGTTCACAGTTGTTCTGCTCCGGCCTGGGGTCTTCTCCCTTCCTTAGGTGTAGGGTCCCGGCTCACTTTCTGTTACTGCGCGTTCACATCTGTGTCGGTGTCTGATTCTCTCAGCGGTTAGGTGAGGTTTCCAAGGGAAGGAGACTGAGGAGTGGACAATTTGGATTCATGGCCGTAACTCCCTCAGCAAGTTCAACCCAAAGCCAGAGTTCTTTCTGCAGATCAAATAGTAGCGCTCACTGATCGTGTACCCCAAGAATCTTCCATCTTCGTTGGGAGAAATGCTTTTTTATTTTTTTGAGGTACTGGGGATGGAACCCAGGGACATTCTACCTCCGAGCTACACCCCCAGCCCTATTTTTTATTCTTTATTTTGAAACAGGGTCTCACTAAGTTGAGGAGGGCCTCACTAAGTAGCTGAGGCTGGCTGCGAACCCAGATCCTCCTATCTCAGTCTGCCAAGTCCTAGGATTACAAGCATGCACCACCACACCTGGCTCTTTATTTTTTATTTTGAAACAGGGTCTCACTAAGTTGTGGAGGGCCTCACTAAGTAGCTGAGGCTGGCTGCGAACCTGCGATCCTCCTGTCTCAGCCTCCCAAGTACTGGGATCACAAGCGTGCGCCACCATGCCCGGCTGAGAAATACTTTTAATAGATGAGAGCATTTGGAAGCCTGGAGTTCTGTGCAACTGTTGCAGTAACTTAGGTTTATTCAACAGGCAGCCCCCGTGGGGTTCCAGGAAACACCACCATCTCCATCCCAGCTGCAGCCGTGGAGTGTTTCCAGCTATTTGAACCTCAGGGCCAATGCCCTGATCTTTCCTCCCCTGCTCAAGGCCTCCAGAGCCTGCAGTGGGGGTGGGGGCGGTCCATGCCCCTGCAGCCGCTGGGACAGGATCAGGACAGGGTGAGGTGAGGCTAAAGGAGCAGGGCCGAGGCATCTTGCCTGATGTACTGTGAGGTCCTGCCCCCGGCGCCTCTGTCAGGGCAGCGTCCGTGTGCTGGCTTTCCCAGGAGGCCCGCTGAGCTGGGGAGTCACTCTGCAGCTCACCTCTCGTGACCTGTGCTGCAGCTGGCATATCCATTGCCACACCTCCTGCTGCGGAGGTGTCCTTGCCCTATCAGGCCGCCATCCTGGGTGAGACCCTCCAGATGTCTCCAGCCAGCCAGTGTCCTTAGCATTCACTAAGGATAATGCCAGAACCGCACTTCCTTGACTTGCCAAACCATGGTCATGCACATTGTTCAGTCTCTGCTCGCTCTCTCTCTCTCTCTCTCTCCCTTTCCCCACCATTTCTGGCAGCTCCAGCTATCTTCCCATCCTCCAAACCTCCCAATGACAGCCACATACTAGTTGGTGTACTCCTGAGTTGCTCAACACAGGTTGGGTTCTCCCAAGAATTCTTTCTTACCAGTCACCAGGCAGTAAGGTCCTACGTCCCCTTCCATGCTGGACTCTTAAGATCTGCAAGTTTTGCAAAAAGTCCAAATCGCCTACTATTCTTTCAGTTGAAGTGGGCGTTGGAGATGGGAGTCAGGGTGTCGGTCCAAGGATCTTGTGGTAAGCATAACTGGGCTAACGTGGAAAACCATCGGATAATAAGAGGGGTGCTTCACCAAGAAGACAGGGTAATCGTTAATATGTAAATACTTGACAGCATGGCTTTGAAGTATATGATGTGAAATGCACAAAAGTACAAGAAGTTGGTAAAATCATAATCATTGAAAAATTTTAACATACTTCTCTCAGAAACCAATGGATCAAGTAGAAAAAGAATAGTTATTTAGAAGATTTAAACAACAAAATGAACAATCTGGAAATTATAGACATTTATCAAAGTTAGCCTTATGCTGTGTTACAAAGGAATTCTCAGTGGTTTTGTAATTCTCAGTTGTAAAAGGAATTCTCTAGTCCTTTGCAGTCAATTCTCAAGAGAATCAATATATTTATCATTCCTTTCTGGGTATCTTCTTTTACCTTGTTGGTGGCCACCTATTTTTCCAGCTTTAACAAAAAAGTTCTACTTTATATTTCTTATGTCAAATGCATTTCCTATTTTATTATCCTTTCTTCTAATGTCTGTTGGTTTATGTTGCTATTCTGTTTCTACCATCTTGAGTCCTGAGTTCATTTATTTTATCTTTCTTGTCTTCTTCCCAATTCTTCTTCTGGTCTCACAGGTTTTATCAGGTATGGTCCTCATAATTTCAGCTGTGATTTCCTTGTTAGCCCAAAAGTTATGTAGCTTCCTTTTAAAGCATCCTAGTATTTAGAAGGATCTCCCTCCCAACATTTTTTCTCTGTTCTCTTTCTCCCCTGTGTGTGTTTGTTTTCTCATAACCAAGCTATTGCATTTAGATCTTGGAATGTGGTTTATTTCCTTCCTTCCCTCCCTCCTTCCCTCCTTTCCTCCCTCCCTCCCTCCCTTCCTTCCTTCCTTCCTTCCTTCCTTCCTTCCTTCCTTCCTTCCTTCCTTCCGAATTGGGAATTGCACCCAGGTGCCTTCTACCTCTGAGCTACACCCCAGCTGTATTTTATTTTATTTTTTAATTTTTTAATTCTTTTATTTGGGGGGACAGTACCGGGGATTGGACCCAGAGACATCTACCTCTGAGCTACACCCCCAGCCCTTTTTTTTTATTCTTTACTTTGAAACAGGATCTCACGAACTTGCGGAGGGCCTCACTCAGTAGCTGAGGCTGGCCGCAAACCCATATCCTCCGGTCTCTGCCTCCCAAGTACTGGGATTACAAGCGTGCGCCACCACGCCCAGCCCCAGCTGTATTTTATATTTTAATTTTTTACTATGTTTTCATTGGTGCATTTTAGTCTCACACCATATTGTAAATCATGTTGACAGTGACATACATGCACACAGCACTTGGTGGGCCACCCCCGCCTCCCCATTTCCCCCCTTCCCGATACAGAGTACTGAGATTGACGTTGGTATTTTCACATATGTGCACACAGTCGATGGTAGTAATACCATTAATGAACCTCACTCTTCCTCCTCCCCTTCCCTTAGACCACCTCCCTGTCTCCACTGAGGTTTCTCCTCCATTATCTGGAGTCCCTCTGGTATCCCAATTACTCCCTAGCTTTTTTGGGGGGGTACTGGGGATTGAATCCAGGGGCGTTCTACCTCCGGGCTACACCCCCAGCCCTTTTTTTTATTCTTTATTTTGAAACAGGGTCTCACGAAGTTGCAGAGGGCCTAAGTGGCTGAGGCTGGCTGCGAACCCGGATCCTCCTGTCTCAGCCTCCCAAGTACTGGGATTACAAGCGTGTGCCATCACGCCCGGCTTACTCCCTAGCTTTTGAAACAGGATTTCACTAAATTGCTGAGGGTCTTGCTAAATTGCTGAGGCTGACTTTGAACCTGAGATCCTCCTGTTTCAGCCTCCCAAGGACTGGGATGACAGGTGTGGGCCACCTCGCCAGGCTGGGTCTATATCATTTCTACCTTTTCAAAAGTTAGAGATTCTATTTGCAGCTAGTATGTGGTTATGTTTTGTGTCCCATGGATACTTGACATGAATGTGTATTCTTTAAATAACAGGACGAATCGAGAAGATTACTTGTTTTGATCGAATCTGCTATCCTTTTTTTTCTGATTGACCTGTCAGTTTTTGAAGAGATGTGTTAAAGTGTCTCACTTTTTTTATGGGTCTGTACGTCTAACAGTTTTTTACACTTTATATATTCCTGTAGTTTATCAATCTACATAAAAGTCTGTGTCATTTCTTCACAGTGGGTTGTATCATTTATTATTATGTATTCCTCTTGGTCTCTTTAATGCTTTTTGCCCTGAATTGTACTTAATTTGTTATTAATTTCGCCACTCTGCTTTTTATTTGCCTGATACATCTATTTACTTTTAAACTTCCGTGTCATTTTGGTTTAGGCATGTCTATCATAAATGTTCCCTGCTGGAGTCATTTATTTTAACAAAGATATTAATCTTTATCTTTTAAGAAGGCGATTGAAATCATTCATATTTATTGACTACTACTATTTAGTCTTAATACCATCATTTTAAGAAGGTTCTTCATTAGAATGTTTCATAGTTCATTCCTACTTATTTTTCAGAGTTTTGTTAGTTTGATCAAGTTCTATTCCTCTAATGGTGTGGAATTCCTGCTTTCCCTTAAAATTATACAACTGGTTAGTGAATTACTTGGCAAAGTACAAGGTATAAGATGAACATGGAAAAACCAGTTGTGTTTCTATAAACCAACATTGAACAATCCAAAAAGGAAGTTAAGAAAAGAATTCCATATATAATAACATTCAGAAGAATAATATAGGAAGCAATCAATGTAACCAAGGAGGCAAAAGTCTTGTAAACCAAACACTATCAAACATCACTGAAATTAACTAAAGAAGACTTGTGCTCATGGATTAGAAGACTTAATACTGTTAAGATGTCAATACTGCTCAAGAAAGCTATAGATTCAGTACAATCTCTTTTAAATTTCCAGTGACCTTTATTGCAGAAATGGAAAAGCTGATTCACAAATTCATATGGAATTGTAAGAGTTCCCAAATAGCACCAGTAACTTTGAAAAAGAACAAGTTAGAGGAATCACATTTCCCAGTTTCTACAAAGTTACAGTACTTAGAACATCGTGGTACTGGCATAAGGACATACAGACCAATGGACTAGAATCGAGAGTCCAGAGCCAGCTGTGGTGGCTTGGGCCTATAATCCCAGTACTTGGGAGGCTGAGACAGGAGGATTACAGGTTCAAGGCCAGCCTTAGCAACTTAGCAAGACACTGTTTCAAAATAAAAATAATAAAAAGGGCTGGCAGTGTATCTCAGAGGTAGAATGCCCTTGGGTTTAATCCCCAGTACAAAAAGAAAAAAAGAATTGGGAGTTCAGAAATAAACTCATACATCTATAGAAAGTTGATTTTGACAAGGGTACTGAGACCAATCAGGACAACTGAACAGCCACATGCAAAATAAAGAAGTTGGACCCTACTTCATGTCATATGAGAAAGTCCATTCCTAGTGGACCCATGACATAAATATCAGGACTAAAATCATCAAGTTCTTAGAAGGAAATGTAGGGGTTACTCTTCATTACCTTGGATTTGGCAGTGAATTCTTGGATATCATATCCAAAGCACAAACACCAAAAAATAGATGGATTGGACTTCATCAAAATTAGAAACTTTTGTACATTAAAGAATTTAATCAAGAAAGGGAAGCCAGGTGTGGTGGCGCATGCCTGTAATCCTAGTACTTGGGTGGCTGAGACAGGAGGATTGTAGGTTTGTGGACAGCCTCCGCAATTTAGCGAGGTCCTCTGCAATTTAGTGAGACCCTGTTTCAAAATAAAAGATAAAAAAGGCTGGGGGTGAGCTGGGCATGGTGGCGCACGCTTGTAATCCCAGTACTTGGGAGGCTGAGACAGGAGGATTGCAGGTTTGCGGCCAGCCTCAGCTACTTAGTGAGGCCCTCTGCAACTTAGACCCTGTTTCAAAATAGAGAATAAAAAATAGGGCTGAGGGTGTAGCCTGGAGGTAGAATGCCTCTGGGTTCAATCCCCAGTACCACCAATAAAAAAAAAAAAAGGGAGAGTGAGAGAAGATATTTGCAAATCATATATCATAAGGATCTCATATCTAGAATATATAAAAAATTCTTACAATGCAGCAGCAAAAAGACAAACAACCTAATTAAAAATATGGGCATAAGACTTGAATAGGTGTTTCTCCAAAGATACGCAAATGACCGAGAAATACGTGAATAGATGGTCAGCATCATTAGTCTTTAGGAAAATACAAATCAAAACTACAATAAGATGCTACTTCACACCCAATAGGATGGCTATAACAACAACAACAAAAAAAAAAAACTTGAAAATACACGTTGTCAGCGAGGCTGTGGAGACCCTGGGGCCCTCACACATTGTTGGTTGGATTGTTAAATGTGCAGTCACTGTGGAAAGCAGCTGGACAGCTTCTCAAAAAGTTTAAAATAGAATTACCCTATGACCCAGCAATTCCATGCGTACGCATATACCCCGAAGTTGCACAGGGCCTCGCTAAGTTGCTGGGGCTAGCCTTGAACCTGTGATCCTCCTGTCTCAGCCTCCCAAGTACTGGGGTTACGAGTATGCACCACCATGCCCGGGTCCTATTTTATTTTTATTTGGAAACAGGGTCTCACTAGGTTGCTGAGAGCCTCGCTAAGTTGCTGAGAGCTTCATTAAATTGCTGAGGCTGATCTCAAACCTGCAATCCTCTAGTCCCAGCCTCTCAAGTACTAGGATTACAGGTGAGTACCACCACACCCGGCTTGAATAAACAAGTTATGATATATACAGACAACAGACTCTTTTGTAAGCATAAAAGGGAATGAAATACTGATATTGACTATGAATCTCAAAAGTCTTATGCTAAGTGAACATGACGCACATTAGACTAAGGAGGATGTGGATGAAGCTGGACCACAAGCCAAGTGCAGGAAGCCAGATACCAAGGGTCCCGCGTCGTATGATTCCATTTACATGAACATATCCAGAATAAGTCGGTCCACAGAGGCAGAGGGAAGACCAGTGCCTGCCAGGGGCAGAGGGGACAAGAGGAATGGGGAGAAGCCGTGTCATGGGGATGCAGTGTTCTTTTGAGGCAACGAAAATGTTTAAGAGCTAGATAGAGGTGGTGTCGCACGACTATGCCACTGAATTGTTCCATCAATTCATTCATTCATTCATTCATTTTGTGGTGATGCGAATTGAACCCAGGGGCATTCTACCTCTGAGCTATGCCCCCGGCCCTATTTTATTTTGTTTTGAAACAGGGTCTCACTAAGTTGCTGAGGCTGGCCTTGAACCTGAGGTCCTCCTGTCTCAGCCTCCCAGGTACTGGGATTACAGGCATGCGCCTGGCTAAAAAAATATTTTTTTTTTTTTACTTTTTGTGGTTGAATGTTTGATGACTTTGTCATTTTATTTTACCGTGATGAGTGCATGAGTTTATTCTGATCATTTGTTAGACCGGAAGCTTGTTACTGTAATGAGCTCCGATCTACGGGATGTTCTTCAGAGTCCTTCCTACCTGCCGCTGCCTGGAGCCCAGAGTCTTGCCTCCACCCACTGACCCCACTGCCCTGAGAAGTCACTGCCTTAGGTGCTCTAAGATGCTTCCTCCCAGAGCTGGGCATTGCGGCGCAGGCCTGTAATCCCAATACTTGGGAGGCTGAAACAGGAGGATTGCAGGTTCGCGGCCAACCTCAGCAATTTAGCAAGGACCTCAGGAACTTTAGTGAGACTCTGTTTCAAAATTTAAAAAATAAAATAGAGCTAGGGGTGTAGCTCAGAAGTAGAATGCCCCTGGGTTCAACCCCAGTACCACCCCCCCAAAAAAAATCCCTCTTCCCTAAAATTCCAGGAGAGGGCTTTGCCCTCCTCTGACCCAAGAGAGAGCCCCAGGTCATGTGATCAGCTCAGCATTCTCCGCTTTCTGGAATTGGTGCATGAAAAATATGACCACCTCTCTGCTGTGTCCTGGCTGGTCTAGGGCTCTGGCAGTTTGGCGACCGGGCATCTCTTTCTGTATCTTCATGAGGACACAGCCTTATAGAGCAAAGGAGTCGCCCCTGTGTGGCCGGTCTCTTGCTTAGGGCAAGTTGGAAATGGGAACTGTGTAGGCTTCTGACCTAGTGTGGAAGATGCTGGATCCAAGCCACACGTCCTGGTCTCAGTCTCACTCGGTAGGTGACACGGCCACTCTCCAAGCCCCATCTTCGTGTCTGCAGGGTGGAGATAACAGGCACTTAACTGCAGCACGCTCGCGGTCGGACGCAGAGCGGGTATGGAAATGCCGCGTGCCCTGGCCGCACACAGTAGGTATTCGGTGCCAGTCAGAAGCAGGACAGGTTGGTTTGTGTTGCAGTTTTAGGTCTGATCACACTCGCAAGAGGCATGCACGTGTATGCCTGCTTATTTTTAAGTGTGCTAATTGCCTCTTTAAATGAATTGTCATAATTGTGTTATTTCAATATTTTGATATAACATATGCTTGTTTTTCTGAAAGGCTTCTGGTCCATTGGGCCGGTTCCAGGGGATCGAGGTTTTGGGTTTTTGGCTGAAAAGAACGGACGTGTGCCTTCTCTTGGTATTCACCAGGCACCTGCCGTGTGCCGGCACCTGCTCTCGGTGCTGGGGGACAGGGAGGGAGGCGGCAGTCCACAGACGTGAGCAGTAGGCAGTGGAGGGACTTACAGTCTGTTGCGAGGGACAGATGTGCAAACACCTGGGTGAGGTCTGATCCCAGAGCCTGGGACGTTCCCCGTTTAGTGTACTCAGTTATTGCATTTTAATTAGTACTTGCTGCATGCCAGACACGGTGCTAGGCACCAATGACAAGACAGGTTCACGGAGCTGGGGGCTGGGGGCGGGGAGACCCAGCAGAAGGTAAATGCACAGTCTAAATGAATGGCAGAGCTGGGCCTGGTGGCGCACACTTGTAATCCCAGTACTTTAGGAGGCAGAGACCGGAGGATCTGGGTTCGCGGCCAACCTCAGCGCTCATGCGTGTGCGCGCGATCTCTCTCTCTCTCTCTCTCTCTCTCTCTCTCTCTTTTTCTCTCTCTCTCTCTCTCTCCCTCCCTCCCTCCCTCCCTCCCTAGTGAGGCCCTCTGCAACTTCGTGAGACCCGGTTTCAAAAATAAAGCATAAAAAAAATAGGGCCGGGGGTATAGCGCGGAGGTAGAACGCCCCTGCGTTCAATCCCCGGTACCGCAAAAAATAAATAAATAAATAAATAAATAAAAATAAATGAATGGCAGGTGGTGGTGAGTGCTACAGGGCTGGGGGGAGGGAGCCAGAGGAGGGGAGTCTAGACGTGGGATAGGCAGTGGGCTCGGGAAGGCTTCCTGGAGGACGTGACTGAATGGAAGGCTGCCACGGAGACTCCACTTTCTCCAGTCCATCTCAGTGGTGAGGCTGGAGACGGCCATCACGCACATGCACACACCACACTACGCACAGACCTGTGGCCTGCGAGTTAGGAGCATTCACAAGCGAGGGTGTGGCTGTGTACGCGCTGTGTCCTTGGGAAGCACTTGACATCTCTGGACCTGCAGGCAAGGACAAGGGTGGCATTAATAACAGAGAGGGCCACGTGGTGGGCACGGTTCTGAGCAGTTCACATGAATCCATTCATTTACTCTCTACAATGACTCTGTCAACACATACTGTCACTACCCTCTGTCACAGATGAGGAAACCGAGGCACAGAGAGGCAAGCGATGTGCCCAGAGTCACACACGGGTCATAAGTGGCAGAGCTGGGACTCAGACACAAGCTGCCCCGCTCTTAACCACCAACTGCCCTGCCTCCTGCATAAGAGGGACGTAGCACCTGACCCCAGGCGCTCCTGAAGTGACACATGTATTGACAGTGCCACCCTGGGCCCTGGCTTCCACTCAACGAACTGCTTTTGAGCTCATACTTTGTACCCTGCCTTTGTCCCAGGATCTGACATGAGCGCTGGGGCACAGCAAGCAGAAGTCACATGAAACATCAAACAAATGCACCAGGAGGCGGGGCATGGTGATGCACGCCTGTAATCCCAGTACTTGGGAGGCTGAAGTAGGAGGATCGCAGGTTCAAGACCAGCCTCAGCAACTTAGACTCTCAGCAACCTAGCGAGACCCTGTTTCAAAACAGAAAATAAAACAGGCCAAGGGTATAGCTCAGAGATAAGAATGCCCCTGGGTTCAATCCCCGGTACTACACACACCACAGAAAATACACCAGAACTCATCTAACTATGAGTTGGATGAGCACTTCCCAGGAGAAATGGCGGGCAACCTTGGGGTGTGCCAGGGGTCTGACCTGCTGTAAAGTTATCAGGGACACATTTAAACTAACCCAGTGGTGGGGATGCGTGGCAGCGAGCTACATGACAGGAGAGTGCCCAGCAGGCAGAGCGAGGCCCCGGAAGGTCTGAGCCAGGGATGATCACTGGCTACAGTGGCAAGGGGCCAGGCATGCGAGGACCTGCCGAGCCATATTGGGGACTAGGGACTTGATCCGACAGGCAGTGGGAGCCGTCAGAGCATTTCAGCTGTGGGACAGCTGTGGGAGACCAGCAAGTGGCTCTTGGCATCGTGGAGGTAGGAATGGTGGTGGCCCAGGCTAAGACAGTGGCAGTGGGGACAAGGAGAAACAGGCAGGTTTTAAAGATATTTTGAGAGGTGACCGAGGGTGAGTCCCAGGTTTGTGGCTTTATGAACTGGACAGAAGATAGTGTCGTTTACGGGAAGGGAGGACCCGGATAGGGTCACTTCGGGCGCAGGGTGGGACCAGGGAACCCTGATCATCCTGTGGGAATACGGAGTGGCGCTGAGATGCCCACCGAGGCTGGAAGTGTCCATGTGACCCCTAGATGGGAATGGGAACCGAGACTGGTTCAGGTCCACGTGGGGGGGAGAGAGTGTAGGGCAGGAAGGGAGGCGAGCTCAGGACTGAGCCCCAGAAGCTCCGACAAGGGAACAGAGAAGGGCTAAGCAAGAAGGTAGGCGTGGTCACCTCTTCCCCAGCGAGTTTACCCCGTGTGAGGTAATCCCACCAGAGCCCTGAAGAGGGAGCCAGCGAGCGAGAGGCGCCGGGGTTCCGGGTCCACAGGGGCTCCAGTGTGGAGGGGCCTTCCCCTTTCTGTTTCTGGTGCTCTAAAGGTCCAGGGCTCTCTCCCATGGAATCCTGAGGTTCACACGTGGTGCCCAGGAAAAAGACCTGGACAGCGAGCAGTCTTCTAGGAGCCATGTCTGTTCTTGGCATTAGCTCTACCCAACCCACTGTCCCCAGTGCTCACGACCTGCTAGCAAACACGAGGTCTTACAACCAAGGACCAGGTGTGGTGTCAGACTCCGGTGACGCAGACTTTTTTTTTTTTTTTTTTGGTATTCTACCTCTGAGCCACACCCCTTTTTATTTTTTATTTTGAAACAAGATCTTGCTAAGTTGCTAAACATCTTGCGGGAAATTGAGACCAGTCCCACTTGTGAGCCTGATACAGAAATCCTCCACGAAGCATCCGCAAACAAAATCCAATGATGCCTAGAAAGAATAAGACATCATTACCGGGCAGGGCTAATTCTAGGAGTGCAAGGCTGTTCTATCAGGAGAACACCAAAGTTATTTACCATATTCACTGGATTAAAGGGAAGGATCATTTAAGCCTTTCAGTAGATGCAGGGAAAATAATTTAATAGAATTAAAAATCCATGTGTAGTTTTTCAAAACCCACTCACCTTGATAGATGAGCAACCCCCTCTACCTGCTAAAGAATACCCGGAAGTACCTAGGGCACAAAGTACCAGCTCATCATACTTTATGGTAAAATATCAAGACAGTTACACCAAGGGGAAATTCCAGTGGGCCCACTCTCACCGTGTCTAGTCACCATTGTCCCTGCGGTTCCTGGTCAGCTCAACGAAGCGGGGTGGGGGTGGGGGTAATAAACAAATATGGACTGGATGGGAGGTGGCTAGGATGGCCCCTGGCTTCTAGCTTTGTTCCCTTGGGAATGTTCGTCCCATTTACCAAGACTGGAACAACTAAGAGAGGCCCCAGCTGGGCTGACTGTTGAAACCACATAAGAGAAAATTGTTCCGTGGCCTGGAAGGAGCACCAGGCAGGAGGCAGCGCTGCAGCCCCATCCCCAGCTCTGCTGGGCGCTCTGGGTGTTCCAGTTTCCTCCTTGGCCCGGAGTCACCGTCTGTAATGGGTGACTATGGAAAGATGCGTCCCTGGGGGCTGTGGTGACCGGGTCTGGTGGGTAAACAGAGAAGCAGGTGACAGGAGCCAGTCTGTTCTCCAGGAGGGCAGGTCTCTGTGTACAGAGCCTCTAGTGGGAACTGTGTCAACGTCTGACTGAGTTGGGGGCCACCTAGAAGGAATATCCCTTCTCTCTCCGAGGGGGCGCCATTGTTATTGTGGGTGCTGTTGCGTGTGCTCTGCAGTTTTAAGACACTGACCCCAACAACGTGCCCTTTTGATGTTTTAGACCTATAACAGCCAGAGCGAGAGCAACGAAGACTATGAGATCCCGCCGATAACGCCGCCCAACCTCCCCGAGCCACCCCTCCTGCACCTGGGGGACCACGAGGCCGGCTACCACTCGCTGTGCCACGGCCTCGCGCCCAACGGTCTGCTCCCTGCCTACTCCTACCAGGCCATGGACCTCCCGGCCATCATGGTGTCCAATATGCTGGCCCAGGACAGCCACCTGCTGTCAGGCCAGCTGCCCACGGTGAGTCCCATCTCCTGCCATGGCCCCGCTGGTCACGGCACGTAAGGGGGGGGCGAGGGAAGCGAGTGCCAAGCTGCAATGGATACCCCTGCCTCTGGGTCTGGGTTCAACTGGGGGCTCGCATGGGAGTCTGTGAGTCCAGGGCACCAGGAGGGAAACTCGATGCCCTCGCACTGCTCACTTCTGGGTCTCCGTTTATAATATCTCAGGTTTTGTTTTATCATTTGTTCATAGAATAATCTCATTTAAAATTTTTAACTTGCTGGGCATGGTGGTGTATGCCTGTAATCCCAATACTTGGGCGGCCGAGTCAGGAGGATCACAGGTTCAGAGTCAGCCTCAGCAAATTAGCAAGGCAATTTAGTGAGACCTTGTTTCCAAATAAAAAAAGTAAAATAGGGCCAGGGGTGTAACTTGGAGGTAGAATGCCCCTGAGTTCTATCCCCAGCACCACTTTTGGCAGGAGGGGGGCTGCCTACTTTACTTTCCTAGCAGAATGACACGGTGTTGGGTGGCCTGTGTTGTGTCTGCCGTGGCTGCTCAGAAGCCACCAGCAAGTTTGTGGCTCAATGCTAGCAGACGCCTGGGGCCTTCAGGCATGCCATTTATATTCTAACAATCTCAACTCTATTCTAATTCTTTATTGTTTACTCCACCTCGATTACCAACAGTTTCCCCTGCTTAAAAACCCTGGTGTGCTCTGTGTGTTTTTTAAGCCACTTACATTTTTGTTTTGTTTTTGAAACAAGGTGAGAAATAATAAAAGAAGAGGGAGGGAGGTAGAGAGGGAGGGAGGGAGGGAGGGAGGGAGGGAGGGAGAGAGGGAGGAAGCTAACTCAAGGTCCACATTTTAGCTGGGTGTGGTGGTGCATGCCCGTCATCCCAGTACTCCCAAGTACTGAGACAGGAGGATCGCAGGTTTGAGGCCAGCCTCAACAACTTAGCAAGACCTTGTTTCAAAATGAAAAAAATAAAATAGGGCTGGGGGTGTAGCTCGGAGGTAGAACACCTCTGGGTTCAATCCCCAGTGCCTCCCCCCAAAAAAATATTGAAATTGTATAGTGTTCAGTTCTCACTACAGAGCTCAATGAAAACGAATTCCATTTCTTGATGAATATTTTATTTGGGGGCCCATCAATAATGCAGGTCTTTAGCTGCTTCCTCCAAGAGACCCACCGATTCAAACTCCGTGGATGTGTGGCCCAAACCCACCCATTGGAAGGTTTACGCCTTAGCTGCTTGCCCGCCTAATTTCCTAGCAAAACCCTCCCTATTCCAGACCATTCCTGTTCAGGATTGGTGGTAACACAAGTGAGGGTAGGACCCAGTGGACACCTTGGTCACGTGCTGCGAGAGCCACGGTGCAGGGGTGAGAATAGCCACAGTCCTGGGCCATAGGTTGCTGACCTGCAGTGCTAGTGGCTAAGGGAGACAGTGTGGGGCAGTGGTTAGTGCATGGGCTTTGCCCTTCCATGGATCCTAGCTCTGTCTCTGGGGCTTCAGTTCCCTTGTCTTGGAATCATAACATCTCCACCCTCAGGATCACAGCGAAATGTATCTGAGATAATGTATGTAAAGTCTTAGCAAATGTCTAGCAGAGAGTGAAGGATCGGGAAGTATTTGCTGTTGTCATTATTAGTAATAAAAATGAATTCCCGCCGCAACCAAATGGCCATGTTTCCCCTTTAGTCTCATTTACCCAAAGGAACAGATTACAGGGACTCCCGGGGCAGAAGACGCCTGGTTATAATAGCCCTGATAATTACAAAGCGTGTTATCTGTTTATCAAAGATGACCCCTCACCACCCCTCCTGGAAATGCTTATGTTGGGCTCCGTCCAAACAGGCACTCTGTCGTCATTCTCCAGATTGCTTTATAACTTGCTCGCATCGAAGATGCTTCTCCAACACAGATAGCCTTAATTCTTCCATTAGTCCGGCTTTGCAAGGGTTCACTGAATTTTATAGTCGCTCGTTATGTAATGAAAGATAAGCCAAACCCCATTACCCAGGGGAGAGGCCTGAACCAACTGGGAAAACCAGATAAGAATGCACACATCTACTGGGTCTGCCTGGTGAAGAAACGGGGACCCTTAACGACAGAGTCGTTAGACTCGTGGGAACTACAGGGCTAAGGCAGGTATCTGTGGGCGGCGCGTGCTGCCTGGATGACCTGGGATCTGTGTTTACACCTGCTAGGTGTTTAGCGCCAGGCAGAGGGCTTTGCAAATGTTTCTCACATCCTATCAACCCAGGGAGGAAGGAGGTAGTAGGACCCCAGGGAACCGAGGCTCCCAAGGTGGGGGTGTTTCCTCTGGCTACTCTAACATTACCACACGCTTACGCCTTAGAGCTGCAGAAATCTGTTCTTGTACAGCAACTGCGAAGGTCCACGGTCAGCGCCCTGCGCTGAAATCAAGGTGCAGCCCATGCTTCCTCTGGAGTCCTCGGGGAAGAGCCTGCTCTTGCTTTTGGCTTCCAGGGGCCTTCCCTGGCTTGTGGCCATGTCACTGTGGTCTCTGCCTCCATCTTCACACTGACGTTGCCTCCTCTTCTATCAGCGGGACCCCTCTCTGCCCCCCTAGAAGAACACTTGTGATGACAGTCAGGGCCAATCCAGGATGACCTCCCATCTCAAGATCCTTAGTAACATCTTCAAAGACCCTATTTCCCAAATACGGCCGCACTTACAGGCTCCAAGGATTAGGGCCTGCTATCTTTGATGGAGGCGGGGCATTTTCCAACCCACCACAGTGATCTTAAGCTGTGCAGCAGCCTTTATTGAGGACCTACTAGGTTCTAGCTGTTGCTCTTTATTGAGCACCTACTAGGTACCAGCCATTACTCTGGGCTCAGGAGCTACATAATTCCTTGAAGAATTCTCAGTGAAGATGGAGAAGAGGCCACCCTGTGGTTCAAATAAAGGTGATGTCCCCAAAGGACTACATGTATAAGTTCGTCCCCCAGGGTGGCAGTATTGGGAGGTACTGTGGACTTTTAAGAGGAGGGGCTGAGTGGGAGGTCCTTATGTCCTTGGGGGCGTGCCAGGTCTCTGTCTCTGTTTCCTGGCTAGAGATGTGACCACTTGGCTGTCATTCACACCTCTGCCATGATGGGCCACCCTTGCCAGAGGCCCAAACCAACAAGGTCACCTAATCTTGCATTTGAACCTACAGAACCATGAGTCAAAGTAAACCTCTCTTTACTCCCTAAGCTGTCAGTGTCAGGTATTTTGTTATAGTGATGCAAAGCTGACTAATACTGCCTATTTTTTTTTAGTTTTTTATTTTTATACTTTTATTGGTGCATTAGTCTCACCCCATAATGTAGTTCGTAGAGACAGTGACATACATAGTGACACAGCACTTAATACTGCCTGTTTCTAAAGATGCAGTAAATGCTTTACTAAGGTCCATACATGATGCTGTGGACAACCGGAAGAGGCCCCTGACTTAGATGTGGTGTTATCACTCCCTAACTGGGGGCACTGTCCTTTGCAGGGAGGGAATGTGATAGAAAGAGCACAGGTTCTTAACACAAAGCCTAA
This sequence comes from Glis glis, assembly GCA_004027185.1. Classification (NCBI taxonomy): domain Eukaryota; kingdom Metazoa; phylum Chordata; class Mammalia; order Rodentia; family Gliridae; genus Glis; species Glis glis. Next base: position 22,947 of record PVJS01029746.1, read on the forward strand.
CCAGAGCCTCCACTGCCTCATCTGTACAATGGGTACAGCCGGGCGTGGTGGCGCACGCTTGTAATCCCAGTACTTTGGGAGGCGGAGACCGGAGGATCCGAGTTCGCGGCCAACCTCAGCGCGCATGCGCGGGCGCGCGTGCATGATTTATCTCTCTCTCTCTCTCCTCTCTCTCTGTCTCTCTCTGTCTCTGTCTCTCTCTCTCCCTGTCTCTCTCTCTCTCTCTCTCTCTCTCTACCTAGTGAGGCCCTCTGCAACTTCGTGACACCCGGTTTCAAAAATAAAGCATAAAAAAAAATAGGGCCGGGGGCGTAGCGCGGAGGTAGAACGCCCCTGCGTTTAATCCCCGGTACCGCAAAAAAAAAAAAAAAACAATGGGTACACTAACGGTACTGACGTGGGGCTGTGGGCGTGTCTGCAAAGTGCTCAGCATGGTTCAGGGTTATCAGAGTAACCTTTGGAAACTGTCACCGTTGCTTCAAACAGGAAGTGGGGGCCTGGCACAGGGCAGGTTCTGTAAGTCTTTGTGAGTGAATTAACACCATCAAGTTCTTAGCAGCAAAACCAGAATTCAAACCCAGATCGGTCCCCTACCATCTGCCTCCCAATTTTACCAGGTGACTGAAGGAGGGCGCAGCTGAGCTGCAGGGCCACAGGTGGCACGGAGAATGCCCCGAGGCCAGGGCGCTCCAGGTGCCAGAGGTGTCACTCCTGCAGAGGGGGCGAGGCCTCGGTGTTTGACAGCCGTCTCTTGAGTGCCAGGCCCCCTTGGCTCTGATCCCAGAGCCTGCCTGTTCCTTCCTTTGGGTCCCTGCCCTGCTGGGCCGGGTCCGCGGCGCATGTGAACTCGGCCCCTCTCCTTTAAAGGTAGAGCTGCCAGCAGGAATCGTGTACAGTATAGGAATCAGGCCCCTTGACAAAATTAAATATGCTCAGGCTTCTCCCTCGACTTCAGCGTCTTAACTGATTAAACATTCATTTCCAAGACAAAAAGAGTCAATTTAGCATGAAAGATATATTTTGCCAGTTTAATTTAAAGCGCTGTACCTCCATCTGACCCCTATTTTCATAACTCAATAATTTTATCCTGTGTTGATTGTCTCATTTTGAGGGAGATATTGTATGTATAAATCAGTTTCTAAAATACCCAAAGAAACTCAAAGAGTGGAATTTATTAAGCAGCTTCTGTTAAGTCTGAAATCGTTTATTTTGGAGTCGTCCTTGGGAAACATTGGTGCGTTCGGTCCCGGCGTACCCAGGGGAGGATTATCCTGGGAAGGGCTGGAGCTTGGCGTCCTCAGATAAGTTCCTGGGGAGCCTGCACCTTTCGTGAAACCAGGGATGCTCCTGGGAGACCTTTGTGCAGGTGAAGGCTATGCCCCGGAGTCCCTCGTGCGGGTGGAGGCTGGGCCCCAGAGACCCTCGTGCAGGCTGGGCCCCGGAGTCCCTCGTGCGGGTGGAGGCTGGGCCCCAGAGACCCTCGTGCAGGCTGGGCCCCGGAGTCCCTCGTGCGGGTGGAGGCTGGGCCCCAGAGACCCTCGTGCAGGCTGGGCCCCGGAGTCCCTCATGCAGGCGGAGGCTGGGCCCCGGAGTTCCTCGTGCGGGTGGAGGCTGGG
>PVJS01029747.1:0-24561 GCA_004027185.1 Glis glis
TTCTACCTCCGTGCTACACCCCCGGCCCTAATTTTTTTTATACTTTATTTTGAAACCAGGTCTCACGAAGTTGCAAAGGGCCTCACTAGGTAGAGAGAGAGAGAGACATGGGGGGGGGAGAGAGCGAGAGCTGAGGCTGACCACGAACCCGGATCCTCCGGTCTCCGCCTCCCAAAGTACTGGGATTACAAGTGTGCGCCACCACACCCGGCAAAATACAGATTTTTAAATAAATTTTATTCAATTAAAAAATAGGTTGGCTTTTAGATCTCTAGATGTACCTCACTTACAACCTTTCAATGTTTACAAAGAAAAAACAGATTCTTAACCTAAACTAATAGCAAAAATTATATTGTTCCTATACAATCCTGTTGTTCAATTATTTAACTTTTATGATCACTCCAAAAGAATAATTCCTCATATATATTTTCTGGAGGCAAAGAACTTCTCATTGCTGATTTGGCAGGTGAAAAGCATGACATCTATTATAAATAATAGAATTCTTATATTGTGGATAAATATACAAGGTAATAAAACTCGTAGTTCAAGTAACATGCCAGAATTCACCATCCAAATGATTTTTTATCTCCTTCAAGCAGTCAGCTTAGCATATATATTCACTTACTTTCACAGATGATGCTGTCTTTGCTCAGAACATCTTTTTGGAGCTTCTGTTTCAGAGTCATTTTCAGGCCTGGTACACCTAGTTTTAAACAGCCTCTGTGCAGCAAATTGCCATCATGGAAGAATTATTCTTTTTCCTTTCCTTTCCTTTTTTTGTGTGTGGATGTGTTTTTGTTTGTTTTGTTTTTATCATTTTTAAAATTTTTTGACAGTGGTATATTTTTTATTTTTATACTTTTATTGGTGCATAATAGTCTCACATCATAATGTAGTTCATAGGGATACTGACATTCATGCATACAGCACTTGGTGGGCTTTCCCCTGGCTCCATCCCCACTCCCCACTCCTTCCCCATATGGGATATTGGAATTGACATTGGTATTCACACATATGTACATAATGTCAATGGAACTGATTCCTTCATTGATTCTCCCTCTCCCCCTCCCCTTTCCCTAAACCACCTCCATCTCCCTGGTTCCACTGGAGTGTCTCCTTCATTATCTAAAGCCCCACTTATATTCCAAAAACTCCCTAGCTTCTGAATATGAGAAAAAACATATGACCCTTCAATTTCTGTGACTGGCTAATCTTACTTAACTTAATGTTCTCTAGGTCTATCCATTTTCCTGCAAATGAAATAATTTTGTTCTTCTTTATTGCTGAGTAGAATTCCATTGTGTGTATATCCCATAATTTTGTAATCCAGTCATCTGTTGATGGATTGATGGACACCTAGGTTTGTTCCATAATTTGGCTATTGTGAATTGTACTGCTATAAACATGGATATGCATATATTACTATAATATTCTGATTTCAGTCCCTTTAGAAAGATCCCCATGAGTGATATAGTTATAAACTGATACATTAAAAACATAAATATTGTATATATGAATATATGGGATACGATGTGATGCTCGGACACATCTATATTGTGTAATATTTACATCAGGGTAAACATATCTGTCTCCTCAAATATTTATCAATTCTTTATGGTGAAAACATTCAAAACCCATTCTTTCAGTTTTTTGAGATATACAGTACTTTATAACAGTTGACTATAGTTACCTACTGTAGATGGCACACCAAAACTTCTCACCCCTATCCAAATCTAACACACTGTTATAGGTGTTCAAGGCCAATAATATATTTAGTTTTGCTCAAATACTAGGTAGTAAGACTACAGGGTAATGGAGGCATTTTCTCAGTGTATCTTGTCAACTGATCCTGGGGTTATGATGAATTTTTAAATTAATTGAGTCAACAACAGCCTCATAGCAACAAAAACCAATCCTTTCAGAGTGACTCCTTCAAAGGGAAATGCCCCTCTCCCTTAACAGCTTAGGTGCTGTTGTATTTCTTGTGTGAAATTATTTTTTTGCTCATGGCTCATTTACTCATTCTTCTTTAAAATGCTTAAAGAAGTTTGCTGGATATATTTTTATCTTTGAGTTGGATAGGATATTTTTTAAAGATTTGCTTTCAAAATAGGCTCAGGCACAATTCAAGAAAGGTAAACATCTTCTAGGGGAAATGCTGGGATATAATCATTGGAGTCATTTACTTCAGAGCAGGTTTCCTTGCTCTCATAAAGTATGCAATTTTTTTAATTTTAAGCCTTTATTAAATTCCTGCAAAGCTTATTAGAAATAAGGTATCACAGGAATTTCAAAATTATTCCTCTGAAGAATACTGAGCATGTTTGCTAAGTTCTCCCATTTAGGACTTGTAATTTCATATGAGCCTATTTTGACCAAGCTCCGTATTTCTCATTCCTATTTGGGGAACAATATCCACTATTTTTAGCTTTATTGAGGTATAGTTGATAATTAAAAATCATATATACTCAATGTGTACCATATGATGTTTTGATATATGTGAACATTGTGAGATAACTTTTAATCAAGCTTATTACCATATATATCACCTCACATAGTTACCTTTTTGTGGTGGAATACTTCACATCTACTCTCTTGGCAAATTTCAAGTATTTAATACATTATTATTAACTATGGTCACTAACCATACGTTAGGTCACCAGAACTTATAACCACAAGTTTGTACCCTCTGACTATGCAAATATTTGCAGAATGCTTCCTTTCCTGGTGTAAAGAAGTGATAGTGTCAGTTCTAGTCATGACGTATCTTTTGATTAAGTGACTTAAGCAATCCTTGTCCATTTTTCCGTCAGCCTCAAGATTGTGGGAATTAAAAGTGACTTTTGAAAGCCCTATGGAATCAGGTTGTAGCAGAAGACAGTTCCCCTGTCTTCTTTTAGATTTCTGAGTAGGGAAATCTAAAAATATTATCATGAACCAATAATTACAGCCTAGCTCTCATTTAGGCTCTGACCCATTCTCTGCATGTTCAGCCCTCTTTGGAAAATGCTGAAGTGCTGGATAAGCAGGAGGATTACCAAACTCGGCTCACTGAGCCCTCTGTTCAGATAGTCCTAACCAGACACCTGGAAACACCAAGGTTCACTGAAATTGTGATTATAATCACTGATCAGAGTAAACATTGCTGAGGTAAACTTCAGCCGCCATATATGCCATGGTTCTATAGCTTAGTCTGTCTACATATGCAATGTTTTAATCAGGAAAGATTTATATAGAGAGATAAATACAGAGAGAGGCAATTTGCAAGTTGGAATTGTTTCTTCCTTTTTTCTTATCTCTATTTTTTAAATTTTTCTAAAATGAACAGTTGGAACCATAACTTTAATTCTTATAAAAATAAAATACTCTGAGTAGGTGAGATGGCTATACAAAAGTGACACTAAAACATAGGTCTATTGCCGCTATCTACTTACTCCTTAATGGGCTGCACAAAGCAGTCTGGCACCTGTGGTTCTGGGCAGCACACAATGCTTAGTATAATTTTCAGATCAGTTGATTGTCCATATAAAAGTTGATGAATTCATTATCCTGAATTCAAGGTCATTTTTCCTTGGGCAACTGGAAAAACAACGCAAATAAAATGCACAACCTGCATTGCTCTCATCATTCATATCTGTCTACACTAATTAAAAATAGATTTTTCCATTGTTTTGTACTCAGAAAAATTAAAGATCTTGTTTGTTCTCTTTGTACTGTCAAGAACTAGCATGCATATAAAGGTTGCCAACCTTTAAAAATGGTGCATTTAAATCATAGAAACTGTGGAACTGGATTCAGTTTCTCAGTTTTTCCATCCTTATTGTCATTGTTCAATGCTACAATGTTCTTTGGAGAGTACACAGAATGAAAGCCCATATCCATTTCCAGTAAGTTATAGGAAAGTGGGAATCTCAATGAGCTTTTGCAAAGGGCACAGTGGAAGCGGGGTACTTTTGAGTGAATTACTGTGAAAAAATTGCAGTATGTGAGAACTTCTGTTTGACAGTTTTTGACTGGAAAATTATAAGGTATCCATGTTATTTCTTAAGGTATTCATTTTCTCCAAATTAGACATTGGTTCAAATACTCTTTAAATGTCACTGCTTGGAGGTATGCGTTTTCTTGGGGGGGACCTAAAGTATGGTCTGGCATTATCACTGGCCCAATGGTGTCCATTAGCCTTCCACTCCAGAATTTTATGAAAAGGATTTTAGAAAACTTTCAAAGCAACATGGTGAGAGGGAAGGTGGAATGGTAGGTGGAGGGTAGGGAAAAATAAATGAACATGCTGCCTCTGGATACTATTTTAGCAGATTTTCCCAAAGAACTTACTTTAGTTCATTCTTAGCTTTCAAGTCATCATTTGGAAAATATATGGTGCCTTTGAATGGAGCACAGAATTTCAAACTAATGTGTTGCTCCTTATATATCTTGGATTCTGTAAATATCGTACATCTATAAAATGGGTGTTTTTCAGGCCACTAAGTCCAAGAGATCTCAACCAAGGTCACTGTGGTAGGCAGAATTTGGGCCCCTAATGTGTCCCTTTGCCCCTTAGTGTTACTCCTGTGAATAAGTTAGGTGTCTCATGACATAATTACATGGCAGATGTATGTATCATCATTACATGGCAGCTTATTCCTCAGTTGACCTAAAAGAAAGAGATTATCCTGTATTACCAGGTGAGCCTAATCTATTCACATGAGCTCTTAAAGAAAAGATCTTTCTCTGACCCCTAGGAGGAAAGGAAGTCAGAGATTCAAAGAATGATTCAAATTTGATATGCCACTTTTGATTTAAAGTTTAAGAAAGCCATGTATCAGGTAAACAAGGACTCAGTTCTGCAGTGGTAAGGAACTGGGTTCAGTTCCTTATGGGCTTGGAGGTGAGGGCTTCCCAGAGGCTCCAGAAGTGCCTCCCTAGCCAGCACCTTGATTTCAGTCTCTTGAGACCCTGAGTAGGGGATGCTACTCAGCCATGTTTTACCTAAATATCTGACCCAGAGAATAAATTTATATAATATTCTATAGCATCAATAGAAAAAATGCAATCTCAGTGACCATCATGTGGGTTGATTCCAGGCTGTTTTAACCTCAAACCTAGACTCTAAGATGCTGTGGGACCCCATTAGCCAACCTCCCCACCAAGCAGATGGGCACACTCCACCAACCATGTCACTGCTCACAGGTGCCACTGCCAGTGCCACAGTCCCCTCTTATATGGCCAAGGACATCAGTACAGCTGACTCCTCAGGAGCCCCACAGTGACCCACACCTGAGCCATAGCCACATGCTCATGAGCTCTGAGTCTCTGCCTTTGGCTAGCTGGGGAGCCCTGTGCCCTGGATGTTGAACTACACCAGAAATGCCTTTGTTAGGTAGCTGACATTGTAGGTGGCGGAGTATTCTGGGGTCTCCACTCAGCCCCAATGCTGGACATTGTAGCTTCTCCAGGATAAAGCAACATTTCAGTCTCTGTGCCAGAGAGGAAACAATATAGGTTCTCATATCCTGTTGCCAAGTTCAAATCTGGACTGGATCCTTCACTAGCTGTGTGAAGCATGTTACCTAACATGCTTGAGACTGTGTTCGCATGTGTGAAAGGGAGATAAAAGTGGTTCTGCCACAAAGATCCCTGAGAAGCATTAAATTAATTGCATATAGGGTGCTTACTGCAGCTTCTGGCACATAATAAATGCACAATTTTGTGGAATTTTGTTGTTGTTGTTTTCTCCCTACCATTCATCATTAAGAATGGTATGCCCCTCTGCCTTTTCCTATCTTTTGATGTGTTAACTCTGAAAACTCACACTCATTTATTACCCTAAAATGTGTTTCACCTCTCCTTTGGTTCAGTGATCCCCAACCTAACTTGATTTTAAGAAACACCTAAGATACTTGTTTAAAAGTATAAAATCACAGGTCTTGTCCCTGGGGCTTCTGTTTAAGGACACATATGGTATGTTCTAGAAATCTGCATTTTTATCAGGGTACCCCTGCAACTCTTATAAGTAGTCCCCATTACAGAGTAGGGTCTATGTAATTCTGGGTGTTTGTTGCAATATGCTGGTGTTGGGGTAACCTATATGCCAGGAGTCTGGGAAAGCCACACCATGGGTGCTATCACAAAATGGCAATATTTCATAAGGAAAACATGAGCGTCCCTAGCTGAGGGTAGAGTTTGTGGCAGCAAATTCATATACCCCTCTTAAGAAAGTGTTCCCTCCATGCCATTCCTTGTCCTTCAAAGCAGATTATTTGGGTTAATACATGTGAGGAAGGCATAAAACAACCAAGTACTTGCAGGGCAATCAGTGGCTGGCCCAGAGTCAACAATGAATAGCTGTTGTTACACATAAATCCTGATGAGATGTGTTCAACTGAATGAGTGACAGGCTAGAGATGCTGCTCTACCTCTGTGCCATGGAGTCTGTTGGCTGCATGAGGTTAATAGAAATCTTCACATCACTGTACATCTTGTAAGTATGTAGACCCCCAACATCATAGCTAAAGGTAGATTCATGTGAAACTAATTAAACTTAAGCCCTAGCAAGGTATTTGTTTTTATAAAATTTGCAAAAAGCAAACAAAACAAAAACCCACACACATTTCTGAACTCCTTTCCCAAAGTTCTGTAAGATCAGACTACAAAACCAGGATCTCTCACCACAGCTCTCCAAAGGGAGCTTTGGACTTCTAAGAACAAGAGAAATGGGATGCCTCCAACAGCCACACCCTCCTTGCAGTGAGGGAGCCTTTCAACACCAAAAGAGTAGACAAAACACTGTGATCTCCAGCCCTAGGCAAAGCCAACACCCTCTCCCTGCTATTCCTGGCCAACAGAAGAGTTCTCCCCAGCCAGGCAGGGAGATGCATGCGTACAATCCCAGTACTTGGGAGGGTGAGACAGGAGCATTACAGGTTTAAGGCCAATTTTATCAATTTAGCAAGATTGTTTCAAAATAAAAAATAAAAAGGGCTAGGGTGTAGCTCAGAGGTAGAATGACCCTGGGTTCAATCCCCAACACACACACACACACATAAGTGGTCCCCTTGTTATAGTTAGATATAAAATGTCTCCTAAAGAGCTCATTTATTATTATTCAGGGTTGATATGGTTGAGTCATAAGAGTTGAAAGACCAGCAGTAGATATACTTGTTGTAATGGATTTATCTGGGTGATGGCCTAGGCCGGTAGAGTGTGGCCGTAGAAGGGGGATTCCTGAGGGTGCAACCTTGGAAATTATATATGGTGCTTCCTTCCCTTACTCTTTCTGTTGCTTCCTGCCTCCATGATGTGAGAAGCAAAGCTTTGTGCTCTCCTCTACGCTTCCCACTGCCACCATGCCCTGAGATCTGCAGTCCCCGGCTTCACATGGACTGAATATAAAACCCTAAGAAAATAAATCTTCTTTCCTCTAAATTACATGGTAAATCTTCTAGATTATAGCTGTAAGAAAGCTGACCAGAAGAGAAATTGGTACCAGGAGTGGGGTCATGGCTATAGCTAAGTCTCACTATGTGGACTGTGAGTCTTTGAAACTGTTTTGTGAGAGGAAATTGGAAGGGGTAGAATGTGGCTAGAAAGGTGGATGGTAGAGATTGTGCACAGGAGATTTTTCAGGGCAAAGAGGACTCCATAGGAAAATGGAGTAGAGCCCATGTATGTTATACTTTGGCTAAGAAGTTATCTGCATTTTTGCCTCAGTGTTACATGAGGCAGAATTTAATGATGGACTGATTAATAAACTAGTGGAGGACATTTCAAAACAGCAAAATATCCAAACTGCATTATGAATATTGATGTCTGCATTCAGCAAGTTGTACACCAAATCTAGGGAGCGGAAAATAAAGCAGAGAGACTATAGATTTGCAGTTTGGCTGGAAAGGCATGTGGAAAGCTGGGGCCCAGAGAGGTGATGCTGTGAAAGTAAGTAAGATAGCTGAAGGAAGGTCCAATGTTTTGATTAGGAACAAAGAAAGGAATGTGGCCTTGCTGGAGGCAGGCCCAACACCACCTATCATGGGGATGGGCTCTGCCTTGATCAAGATGGAGGCAAGCCCAGCGGCAATGATTAAAGAGGACATGACTACCTTTTTTTGTTGGCAGTCCATCTCAGAGCCCATGTAATGATGCTTTGTTAGAAAAAGGGGGCCATGGAGGCTTCCCCCCAAATTTCAAAAGAAGGCCTGGGAAGCCAGGCAACATGTGGTTGAGTCGGAATCCCTGCAAGCAGGCCCAAAGGGGGCAATTTGTAAAGCTGTGAGGGTGAAGCCAAGGTAGCAAAAAATACTTCTGAAATTTGGAAATGCCAGAAACGTGGAATGACCACAAGGAAAGACTGCTAGCTTCGAACCATGGAGCCAGGCTAGAAGAGTGAATACGCTGACCATTGCAATCAGCCAGGCTACAGGGGCGGGGCTGCCAAGGCCGCTTTGAGATCGTGTCTCACCACCATGTGCCCCAAATGATAGAAATGGAGCTGTAGGATTAAGTACTTGCCCCGCTGGATTTTGTTATTGTTTTGGTCCCATTGTTTCTACGACCCTATTCCTCCCTTTGGGAATGCCTTTGTATTTTGAATGTATATCACTTGCTTTTTATTTTGATCTTCGTTGTTTTCATTGTCTTTTACAGGTGCTCGCAAGAGTTCACTTTGACTCTCAGAGGAGACATTGAACTTTGGGACTTTTCAGCGACGCTGGAACTGTTAAGACTTTGGGAACTCTTGGAGAGAACTAAACTCATTTTGAATTCTGAGCTGGGCATGAACTCTGTAGGGACCAGGGGCAGAATATTATAGTTAGATATAAATGTCCCCTAAAGAGCTGATTTATTAATATTCGGGGTTGATATAGTTGAGTCATGAGGGTTGTAATCCCAGCAGTGGATAAATCCATAATGGATTTATCTGGGTGGTGGCCTAATCTGGTAGGGTGTGGCTGGAGAAGGTGGGTCCCTAGGGGTGAGGCCTTGGGGATTACATATAGTTGCTCCTCCCCTCACTCTCTTTCTCTCTCTTGCTTCCGGTCTCCATGATGTGAGGAACGAAGCCTTGTGCTGTCACTCTCTCCACTTCCTGCTGCCATCATGTCCGGAGATCTGCAGTCCTCAACCTCACATGGACTGAATCTGAAACTGTAAGAAAATAAATCTTCGTTCCTCTAAGTTACATGGTCAATCCTTTAGAGTATAGCTGTAAGAATGCTAACCAGAACACCCCTCTTGCCAGGTTCCTAAAGCTTGGAGTCAAGGACCCTTCACCAGCCCTGCAAATCATGCAGACCCCTTTTGGTCACTGCAGAACTCGGATTTCTCACTCCCAGCCCCTCCCTCATATGTCAATTCCACTTTGCCCCCAGGCTGGCCTCCATCACTGTCACCAACTGGGAGGCCATGCCGTTTAACCATGAGCAGCAAGGTGGCAATAAAACATGCTGATGCCTTTTGTACAACTCCTGCTCTATAAACACTCTGTGATTTCATATGAAATATTTGTTTTATGTAATTTGTAGATTTTAGCTATTGGACTAAGATCATTCATAGAAATAGACTGTAATTTACTGCTATTTCACCATTTTTTATTACTGCATAATTAAAACCTAATGTTAGCTAGCACTGTGGAAAAATGTTGATGTTATGCAGTATGCATTCTAATTGGTGGCACAACCAGCATCCCTTCTCCCAGCAGCCCTGCTTCTCTGTAGAGATGTATGTGCATAACTCCCAGACACCACTGGGTAGCTGAAATCCATAGCCTTTCAAAGAACCTACACTCTGGTTCTCCAGCTGTCAGCCCTGCAGATGCTTCAGCGTGAAGGACCATGGACTGAGGATATGTGGGCTTGGAGAAGTTGGGTGTGAGTGTGAGCAGGAACTTAAAGGAGCTAAAAGGGTGGTGTGTATCTTTCTCCTTTCACTGTATTCCTTGCAGACATAGTGGCTAATGACTCTATTACAAAGATGGAGATGCAGGACAGCAGCTTCTCTATTGTGCTGTTTCTCATAGGAAAAGACAGAACACTCAAGTGGGCAACAGAATGAAAGAGGACTTCGAATTCTCAGTAGGAAAACTACCATCCCATTCTATAGATACTTGTAATCAACAAACTTACAACTACAGTACTTTACCCTGGAGGGGTATAGCAATGTATAATATACAATCACCATCCTCATTCTAGTAGAGAAGAGAAATATTCATATCAATAACTACATCTCACCATAGGTTTTACTTGCAATGTATTTGAGATGATGGAAAAAACATGAACATTGGGATCAAAGAGACCACATTTTTTTTTTTTTTTGCGGTACCAGGGATTGAACCCAGGGCGTTCTACCTCCGAGCTACATCCCCAGCCCTATTTTTTTATACTTTATTTTGAAACCGGTCTCACAAAGTTGCAGAGGCCTCACTAAGTAACTGAGGCTGGCCGCGAACCCAGATCCTCCAGAGAGACCACATTTTAAATCCTACTTTTGCAACATGCTCAGCTCTATCACCTTTGGAAAAGCTACTTCATTAAAGAACTGTCATTTCTTTACTTAAAGTAGCAACAAAACACTAGACTGTAGAACACTAGAATCAAAAGACTCCATGGTTGCAAAGAGGGGTGGCTACTGGAAGCATCTGGCTCCCTCTGTGGTCCTATCAGTCCCAATTCCCACTTTGGGGAGCTGTGGTAGAGAATCCAGTGAAGAGGATTACAAATGACAGACATCAAGCACAGTGGCAGCATATGATAGGCATTTGATAAATGGTATTTATCATTGTTGACAATGATCAAGGAAACACAAGTTTTTCATATCCCTAGACTATTTCAGTAAGCACAGAATTCAAGACTCCCCATCCCTACCAATTTTCTTTATGGTTTAGCAAGAAAGCTTTTTCTACAATGTGGAGCAGATCTTCTAAGGTCTTCTTTAAAGCTTGGTAGCTCCACCCCCTATAAGCAATCCCATCTCTTGGGCACAGACAGCGGGCACTGGGCTGTGCCCCTGCCCTCCTCCAGCTCCCTGCCCAGCACTGCCCTATAACCTCGCTCTCAGTTCCTCTGCTATACTGCGCTTTCCCATGCCTCCTGGCTGTGGACATCTGTTCCCAGTCCTGACCTCTCCAGTCCAACCATATCTGTGTGTTCAAATCCCTCTCTGGAGCCACACTTCAGCCCCCTTCATTTCCCACACACCTTTGAAGGATTGTTCCCTCTACTTTCCTATCTCTCATCTATTCTCCAAACAGCAGCCAGGCTAATACCTAAGTCTCATCATGGCACTGTCCTTCTCACAGCCTTCAGTGTCTCTCCTCCCATCATATGTGTGCGAAGTCTAACCCTGAACATGGCCTTCAGGGCTCCACCTGATCTGACCCTTCACGTGCTCCCCCTTGCTCACTGTGCTCCAGCCACACTGGCTGGGTTGTGGCTCCTTGTTCTTCTTCTCCCCTCCTCTTCCACCTTCACCAGCCCCTGATGCCCAGATCCTCCACAGATGTCCTCTCCAGAATCCATCCACCTGCTCGGGCTCACCGGCTCAGCTCAAGGGCCACTTCCTCCTGGAACCCTCTCCTAAACCGCAAACAAAATCATGGGTATCCTCCTTCATGATACCCTGTTCTCTCCTTCATAATATTAATTAGAATCTGTAATCATGTCTTTATGTATTATATATATATATGTGTGTGTGTGTGTGTGTGTGTGTGTGTTTTTACTTGATGACCTTTCTCTTGTAGAGGCAGAAAAGTGTGATCCTTCCCTCTGCATCAAAAGGATCAGGCACAACATTCCTCTAACAAAAGACAGGTTAGCTAGAGAAAGCTATAACCAACTTATTTAATCGAAGCCTTGTGTGACACAAGTGTCTTCAGAAATGAAAAGCCAAAGACCCAAAGGAAACCGTCCATTTTTAAGCTTAGGATCAATGAAGCATGGACAGCTGTGCAGAGATGTAACTAGACTAAAAAGGAACCAGCTAATGTAATAGACTGAAATGGGGAGACCCGGCACAGCTGTCTCTTCAGATTCTCCTGTGTAGCATTCCCTCTCACCTGGTATGGGGCAGGATTCCTTCTGGAATGAGTCTTATGACCTACTATCAGACAAGGTAGGTCAGAGAATTTCTTTATGGCCAACTCTTGCACAGAAAGACAGGGAAGGTTAGAGTAATATTTGTACTGTTATGGTTGGATTCAAAGGAAAAAGGTTCCAATTTCTCTGGCCCACCTTAAAAAAATAGAAATTCTCATTTCTATGGCCTGCCTTGAAGGACGAAAAGAAGCAGGAGGAGGAAGGGCTGGAGAAGGTCAGAAAACTACCTGCCTCTGAGGCCCTCCCAACACCCTTTAGTTCCAAGTAGTCAGCATACCAAAGAGCCAGATTTGGGGCTCTCGTTTTCTGAGTCCTAACACTCCCTGGATTGGAAATTCCAGAAAGACAGGGTCTTTACACGGAGCAGAAATCCCAGAGCCCTGCATAAGTGTCTTTCAAGCACATGGCTCTGGAAAGACCCCCAGAAGCCTGGCCTCTTCTCCCTGGGCTCTCACTCAGCAGGGATCTGCAGACCTCCCTCTGCACACATCAGCATGAGACCCTGCTCTGCAGTATTTGTCTGTATATCAATCTCTTCCAACAAGAATGTGAGCTCCTTGGCTCCACAATTATATTTCTGTGTGTTCCCAATGCAGCAGATCATATTCCCTCCAAAGAATAACTCTTAAAGGTAAAGTGCTCCTAAACTGGTAGATTAAAATAATAACAGCCCTGCCTTCAGGCAACCTTGTGGCCAGAAGCAACCAAAGCTTCACTCACTTCCAAGTGGAAAAGACAATAGTGAAGAGATGCAGGTATACAAAAAGGAAGGGTACTGTTGATGAACCGAATAAATGAAGATAACATAGAAAAGAGAAGTGGTGGTACAGATGAGAGATATTTGGGGGATACAACTGATGAGTGTTGGTGATAAGGCAAGAAGCCTTTCTTTGGTGATAAGAAAGAAGGGAGATATCAAGGATGGCTCGTAGAAATCTGGCTTTCAAACTGGACGAATGGTGCTCAGAGGCAGTGGCAGCAGCAAGGTGCTCAGAGGGATGCTGCACTCACATCATGGAGGCCAGAAATGAGAGAAGGGGGGAAGGATCAGTGGATGTATATATAGTCCCCAGGACCATACCCTCAATGACCCACCTCCTCCATCCACGCCCCACCTGCCTATGTCACCACCCAATAAACTCATCAGAATCATTAACCCATCAATGGCTTTATCCATTGCTGAGATTAGAACCCTCATGAGCAGTTATTTCACCTCTGAACATTTTTACCAATACATGAGCTTTTCCAGGGGACAATCAATATCCAAACCATAACAATACTTAACCTGCTCTTTCTAGCCCAATAACTCCTTCACCTCTGATCCCTCTCAGCAGCCTGAGACCAGCAAGAGGAGAAAATATAAGGTTCTAAATAGATGGTCCACTGAAGCAAAATTTGTTTTTAAAGGGTATAAAAACAAAATCATGTTCTCCTTACTGTAGAAAGAATCCACGGGAATTTTCATAAGAACATTCAATGGATTTTAACATCATTATTATTTCTGGCTACCTCCGTGTACACCGTTTATCACCTTCAAAACAAACCTGCAGACTCTGGAAGAAAGATGCAGAAACACTTACTCACCTGAGGTTGCGCAGCCACTGAGCGACAGGACAGGGATTTGGATCCAAGTCTGCATGACTCTGAGGCCAATGTTTTTTAAATCCTAATGAATTTCTTGGACTGAGCAACGCTTCAGCATTGACCCCCACATGCAAAAGAGGCATTTCCAGGTGGTTAAACACATTGAAGGTAAGGCCTTTGACCACACAATAGAACAAAGTAATTGGCCTCCACAGAGATCAAACCACAACCTTGTCCTTATTTGATCATCTGTCACTTGAGTGCTTAAGGCAGACAAACACTTGCCATCAAATGGCTACAGTGTTTTATTTCCTTTCATACTGTGTAGGTTGCTCGTTTATTAAACCAGCTCAGTCTTTCAAAATAAGAGAGACAAGTGATGCTTCTATAATGATCCAATGGAAAGGCTCTTACAGAATTTGCCCAGGACTGGAGGGGTGGGAGATAGGTACTAGAAACCTACCCTGGGGATGTGCAGAGCCAGCTCCCCAGGCCCTGGTCTTAGGAATCAGTGCCTCTGTTGGCCTTGCCACGTGCTCACACTGCCACCTGCTGGACACGGCGAGCATCTCGGCCTTCCCTAACTGCTGTCCTGCTGTCCTGGATATCTCACCGATATTTCACAGTCACCTCTTTTCTGTATCTTAAGGTTTCATACTCAAGAGGAATTTTTATTTCTAACCAAAAACTCTTCTTGGCCTGCTACCAAAGAAAGGCATATAGGAAACCCTGCGTGCTGACAATGGCTGAGATTCTGTGTCCGGAACCAAGCGGGGGAGGGGGCGGCAGGGAGGAGTCTGTCCAGGTGAACTGGTGGTTGGGAGAAACTCCCACACTCAGAATTCCAGTTGTCTAATTTTCAGAACCCTGGAGCTTTTAAGCACAATTCTAAAGACAAAAGCCTCCCCACATCCCTTTTAAATACAGTGAGGGACATTCCTCCCTGTGTGTTTCTTTTCATATGAGCACAGCTTGCGAATCTAAGGGCAGGGCAGGTTTCCGGCTTGAAAACACAGTGCCATTATTTTACGAGACCACAGGCAGCAGTCTTTCTTTTTAAAAGAATTTCAATCTCCCCTTTCATTCACTCACAGCATGAAAATAAAATCACTGCGCTTGAACATTTTTAAAAATTAAATGCTTAGATGGCCCATGCTGATCAAAAGCTAATCTTCAAATACCTATCTCCATTAGTTATTACATTTAACTTTTATTTTTCATTTTTTTATTTATCTCCATCTGGCATTACATAGATGCAGCCAACTGAATAACATCTCTCTCATTCCAAACTACATGGGATGCTAGACCCCATTTCTTTGGGGTAAGTTTGGAATAGAAAGAGGGGTTAGATAATATGGGAGGCAAAAGTCATGGATTTATCTGGTAGCCTTTCTCTCATGTATGTAAGGTTCAATAACTCAATAATAAATAAATTAGAATCATTCTCTGTTACAGTTTGGATATGGAATGTAATCCCAAAAGCTTATGTTTTGGCAATGCAGAAATGTTCAGAGATAAAATGACTGAATCAGGGCTCTGACCTCATGTGGATTCTGCATGAGGATTAATAATTTTAATGGGCTGAGTGTTAACTGTAGATAAGTAGGCTGGAGAGGGTAGGCCACTGGAGCTATGCCCTTGGTGACTATATCTGTCCCTACTCTCTTTCTTTATCTATGCTTCTAGCTGTCATGAATTGAGAAGCTGTCATTCTCCATGCCCTGCCACCATGATATGTCTGCCTTGGAACCAGCCAACCATGGACTGAACTTCTGAAACCATGAGCCAAATAAATTTTTCCGCCTCTAAGTTGTTCTTGTTGGGTATTTTGGTCACAGTGGTGAAAAATCTGACTAAAACATCCTCTGATTTTACTTTCCAAAGGAAGACATTGAATATTTACCTGAAGGATTACCACTTGCCAGATTTCTAGAATTTCTTAGTAAAAGAAGAGGAGCTGGGATTTCTCAACCACTGACCAGTTGTTAGATTTTGTATATCATTCACTGAATCTCCCTACTGCCTTCTGATTTCACATGAAGAATTGAAACAGCTACACCCGGTCTCTCCACAGATGGTCTTGCTATTCACATGGCTTCAAGCACACCAGAGTGTCAATGACTCCCAGTTCTGTGTCTTTAGGTTTGAACACTCACCCATCTCTCTAACTACCCACTAAGTATTTTCACCTTGAATATCTCACAAGTTCCTTAAGCTCATTGTGTGACTCCCAGTTCTGTGTCTTTAGGTTTGAACACTCACCCATCTCTCTAACTACCCACTAAGTATTTTCACCTTGAATATCTCACAAGTTCCTTAAGATCATTGTGTCCAATCTCAAGTCTTGGCCATCATGGCTCCATCTCCCAAACCTTCCCTCATGTAATGAACCCAAAACTCATGGCAAAACTATGCATTCACTTATGTTAGCCCAAACCCCAAATGCCAACCAGTACCCCACACTTTACATATAATGATCACAAAGTTCTATCAGGTCTGCTTCTTCATGGTGTCCCCATGTCTCCAGATTTCCTGATACTTCAGCCTTTTTGCCCATACTATTGGAAAACCTTAACACTACCCACCTTTCCCCATGTACCCCCATCAATATACCCAGAAGTCTCTTAACCCATTTCCCATTTAGAAATAAAAAGGTGCAGCTCTCCTGCCATGTTCATTTAATTTTACATAAACGCACTCTTTGGGGTTGAAGCAGATCTGACCGGTTTTCAATGTGAAAATGAAATATAAGGTAAAAACTGTTCTTGGAGTTATTTCTATACTGAACTTGTCTCTAATCTTAATGTAACAGAAGTGCATATGATTATATGATTATATGCACTTCTGTTACATTAAGATTAGAGACAAGTCAGTGCCTTTCTATAAAGTCAGTGCCTTTCTATTAGTTTATTTTCAAAAATCCTTTAAGACTGTAATACATGAGTTATCTTGGTAGATGCTGCGGCTGCAAGTGTTAGAGAGTCTTCTTGGGGTAAACAGGAAGTGGATTAATCCTAGGCATCTCTCAGTGCAGTCAAGTTGACAATCCAGATAAACCATCACAAGTCTGCCTGTTGTTTAACTTGACCCAATCATATCTCTTTAAATTCTTTTTTTTTTTTTTTGGTGGTGGTGGTGGTATTGAGGGGTGAACCTAGGGGCATTCTACCTCCAAGCTACACCCCCAGCCCCTTTTTATTTTTTGTTTTAAAACAAGGTCTCACTAGGTTGCTGAAAGTCTAACTATGGGCTATGGTGCTAAACCTGCAATTCTCCTGTCTCAGCCTCCCAAGGACTGGAATTACAGGCATACGCCACAACACCTGGCTTTTTAAATTCTTAATCTCCAAGTAAACACAAGAACAAGGTCATGATTCCACCTAACCTGATATAACTACCCTGCATACAACTGAAAATACACTAACTCCTTCAGCATGATGGAAGTGGAATAATACAATCAACCTGCCGCCAGGTCACTGGCTGACCACCCCAAGGAATGATGCCATATCCAGGTCTTCGGGGCGGTCTCTGGGCACTCAGCAGTGGCTGTAGCAGGTCAGCCTTAATGCATAGAAGTCCATGTTGCTGAGCCCATGCATAACCTCCATTCCTGCCACCATAGCCACATTGTTCATGAGCCCATTGGGTAAGGACAAGGGGGACAGGGCCATCCTATCATCCTTGATTATGAAAGTTCTTCCCTGCTGAGGTAACTTTTTGGTGCGCACTTACACAGAATACAAATATCTTCACATCCTTTGACCATTTGGAGAGGTCTGAACACATACCTCTTCCCTAAATGTCTTTGTCACCAATTTTTTTTCAATCATTTTCTTTCCAAGTTCCTGACCATTCAGCCAAACCATTGGCTACAGCCCATGAATTGGCATATAGTCACTAATCTGGCCATTTTTCTTTCCAAACAAAATGTACAATCAGATGCACTTCCCAAAGTTCTGCCCATTGGGAAGATTTCCCTTCACCACTGTCATTCAGAGATATCCAAGAAAAAGGCTATATTGATGCAACTGTCTACTTTGATATGCAGGGTGGTACCTACATATCATGCAGAACCATCTTTAAACCAGACCCAAGTTTCTCTTCCTCTGTTAACTGCTCATGGGGTACATCCCCTGAGGCCACAGGTTTATGCTGAGGGACAGAAGACATTGTAGCAGGAGTAAGAATCATGAGCATTTGGGACACCTCTTCATGTAACTTTTGCTTGTGCCTTGAGGATCCATTTAAGCCTGATTGATTACTACTGTGCACATCCAGTTTTATGGCTTGGTGGGTCAGGTAACACCCAGTTCATGATGGGCAGCTTGGGTCTGATGGTAATTTGGTGGTCCATGGCCAAGCATTCAGTTTCCACTAAGGCCCAGTAGCAGACCAAGAGCTACTTCTCAAAAGGAGAGCAGTTGTCTGCAGAAGACAGCAGAACCTTGCTCTAAAATTCCAAGAGCCTCCTCTGTGGTTCACCTATGGGGGCCTGCCAAAGGCTATATTCAGCATCCCTACCAGCCACTGACACCTCGCATACCACAGGGTCTGCTGGACCAAAGGGCCAAAGTGGCAGAGCAGCCTGCACAGTGGCCTGTATCTGTCACAAAGCCTTCTCCTGGTACTCAGTAGATGGGTGAGAATGACACAGCCAAGTGAGGAATGTGCTGCCTCCAAATTTCAAACAGGCCCACCTGAGGATCCCAGGTGTCTTTTCAACTGTGTTCCCTTCATCTCTCAGGTTGGAGGTTACCCTTGGGCTTATTGCACTCGTGCCATGACAGTCGATTCTGAAAGAGACCTGAGTTTAGCTATGTTGTCTAAGGAGTTGAAAAGAAGGGAACTGATTTCTAGGGTACCTGAGTTAACTCAAACTCAGGGACATCTAGATACACACACACACACACACACACACACACACACACACACACTAGGTCTAGCAGTGAAAGACTGTGGATAAGTTACTTGAAATATTTTTTCATTTTTCCGTATTTGTGAAAAAATTTGATAACTATCTCCTAAGTTTGTTGTGAAAATTTTATTTGCAAAGTGTCAGACACAAAATATCTCACAATAATCAAGGATCT
Source organism: Glis glis (assembly GCA_004027185.1). NCBI lineage: Eukaryota > Metazoa > Chordata > Mammalia > Rodentia > Gliridae > Glis > Glis glis. Next base: position 18,758 of record PVJS01029747.1, read on the forward strand.
TAGACCCTTTCTCCTTTGCCCATGATTTTTTAAACAAGGTATATTCTGAAGCTCCAATAATTTTAATATTATCCATAAGTTGTCACTCAAAACTCTCCAGTATTTTTATCTTATTAATATTTAAGATTCAGAAGCCAAGTGTGGTGGCACATGCCTGTAATCCCAGCACTTGGAAGCCTGAGACAGGAGAATTGCAAGTTTGAGACCAGCCTTGGCAACTTAGTAAGGCCCTCAAAACTTGGTAAGATCCTGTTTCAAAATTTTAAACAATAATAAAATGTAAAGGACTGGGGGTGTAGCTCAGAGGTAGAATGTCCCTGAGTTCAATCCCCAGTACAAAAAAAAAAAAAGAGTTAGAGATTTTGTCTATGGTTAAATAGTTTGTGCCCTGTGCATTTTTAAACTTCAATGTATGGGCTGTTGAGTGGTCCTGTCTGTCAGCTCCTCACTCACCCTTCACCATTGAATTCAACAAAACCTGCAATCGTATATACCAGTAGACTCCTCTAAACGCCTACTGCTGATATTGGACCAAATAGGTGAACCACCAGAAAGGACTGCCAGACACTAAGGGCAAACTAACCACAGCTGACAGATGGAACCACCCAATAGCCCACATATTGAAGTTTAAAAACATAGCCGGGCGTGGTGGCGCACGCTTGTAATCCCAGTACTTTGGGAGGCAGAGACTGGAGGATCCGGGTTCGTGGCCAGCCTCAGCTCTCTCTCTCTCTTTACTTAGTGAGGCCCTCCGCAACTTCGTGAGACACAGTTTCAAAATAAAGTATAAGCCGGGCGTGGTGGCGCACGCTTGTAATCCCAGTACTTTGGGAGGCGGAGACCGGAGGATCCGGGTTCGCGGCCAGCCTCAGCGCGCATGCGCGCGCGCACGATCGATCGATCGATCGATCGATCTCTCTCCTCTCTCTCTCTCTGTCTCTCTGTCTCTCTCCCTCTCTGTCTCTGTCTGTCTGTCTCTCTCTCTCTCTCTCTCTCTCTCTCTCTACCTAGTGAGGTCCTCCGCAACTTCGTGAGACTCGGTTTCAAAAATAAAGCATACAAAAAAATAGGGCCGGGGGCATAGCGCGGAGGTAGAACGCCCCTGCATTCAATCCCCGGTACAACAAAAATAAATAAATTGTCCTTCTGGCAATCTTTGTACTTCTGTGTTGGTTGGTTTTGTTGTTGCGGAGTTGTGGGAGCTCATTGTTTCTTTGCTATTCTTCTGTCTCATGATTTCAGTTTTCTTAAGTTTATATCTTTGTTGCTTTTGGTAGCTCTCTCTCACTCTGTAGGTTTCCTATGTCTAATCTCTCTCCCATAATTTATAGTATCTTATTCTGGAGGTAGATAGTTGCTACTAGGTGAGTATTAAAGGTGAATAACTTTACTGAATGGTTATTCTCAGCTCTTTGTTGTGTGTTTATTACTCTTTAAAATCGACTTTGAAATCTTTGTCCAGTATCCCCCCAGTGTTGTTCTGCCTGTAGATCGTCAGTACTGGGATGCAGTTACTCTAGGGTTCCTAGTAGACTCAGAGGTGTGAGTTGGATAGTTTGTGCCCTGTGCATTTTTTTTTTTTTTTTGCGGTACCGGGGATTGAACCCAGGGGCATTCTACCTCCGCGCTACACCCCCGGCCCTATTTTTTATACTTTATTTTATTTTATTTATGATTTCCATCAAATGAACAACTAGTCAAAGAAGAACAAACACTACCTCAAACAGAAATTAAAACTCAAAATGTTAAGAATTAAAACTCATCTTTCAATAATCATGCTGAATATTAATGGCCTCAATTCCCCAATCAAAAGACATAAAGTGGCAAAATGGATTAAAAATCACAATCCTTCTATATGCTGCCTGCAAGAAACACACTTTACAAGTAAAGATACTCACAAACTAAAGGTGAAGGGATGGAGCAAGGTAATCCACACTAACAGAACTCAAAAACAAGGAGGAGTAGCAACTATATCAGACAAATTAGACTTCAAACCTAAACTTATCAGAGGAGAAGTTTAGGTCATTTCTTACTGGTAAAAGGAACAATCCAGCAAGAGGATATACTGATAGTGAACATTTATGCCCCAAACATAGGTGCAATCACTTTCATAAAAGAAGCTCTTCATGACATTAAGTCACACATAGATCCCAATACAATAATATTGGGAGACTTCAACACCCTTCTCATACCACTAGATCGATCTTCAAGACAAAAGGTCAGTAAAGATGCCTCAGACCTAAAGAACACCATAAACCCAATGGACCTACTAGACACATACAGAATAGTCTACCCAACTACAGCTTAATTCACATTTTTTTCAGCTGCTTATGGAACCTTCTCTAAAATAGACCATATCCTAGGCCACAAAGTAAGTACTAGCAAGTTCAAAAAATGTGATATAATCCCCTGTGTCTTTTCAGACCATAGTGGAATGAAACCAGAAATCAACTATAAGAACATCCAGAGACACTTCATAAACACATGGAGACTGAACACCACACTGCTGAAGGAGGAATGGGTCACAGAAGAAATAAGGGGAGAAACTAAGAAATTCCTACAAAAAAACAAAAACAGAGACACAACTATCAAAATCTCTGGGATACTCTGAAGGCAGTATTAAGAGGAAAATTCATAGCACTGAGTGTTCACATAAGAAGAACACAAAATCACCAAATAAATAACCTAATGACACACCTCAAAGCCCTTGAAAAACAGGAACAGTCTACCCCAAAGACAGTAGAAGACAGGAAATTATTAAAATCAGAGCAGAAATCAGTGAGGTAGAGAATTTAAAAAATACAAAAAATCAACAAAACCAAAAGCTGGTTCCTTGAAAAATAAACAAGAAAGATAAACCACCAGCCAACGTACCAAAAGAAAGAGAGAAACAACCCAAATTATTAAAATAAGATATGAAAAAAGTGATATTACCACTGACAGCACAGAAATCCAGAGGATTATCAGAAACTACTTTGAAAAACTATATTCCAACAAAATGGAAAACCTAGAAGAAACTGACAAATTTCTAGACATGTACAACCTTCCTAAGTTGAATCAAGAAGATATAGAAAATTTAAACCGACCAATAGCAATCAAAGAGATTGAAGCAGCAATAAAGTGCCTACCATCAAAGAAAGCCCAGGTCCAGATAATTTCCCAGGTGAATTTTATAAATCCTTTATAGAAGAACTAACCCCAATATTCCTCAATATAGTCCATGAAATAGAAAGAAATGGGACTCTTCCAAATACATTCTATGAAGCCAACATCACAATAATATCAAAACCAAATAAAGACAGCTCAAGAAAATAAAATTACAGGCCTATATTGTTGATGAACTTAGACACAAAACTTCTAAACAAAATACTAGAAACACACATTCAAAACCACATCAAGAAAATCATACACCATGACCAAGTCAGGTTCATACCAAGGATGCAAGGCTGGTTCAACATACAAAAAACAATCCATGTAATCCACCACATAAACAGAACTAAAGACAAAAATCACATGATCATTTCAATAGATGCTGAAAAACCCATTCATGATAAAAAAAAACACTGTAGAGAATCAGAATAGAAGGAACATACCTCAACATCATAAAGGCACTATACATAGACCCACAACCAACATCATACTGAATGGGGAAAAACTACAACAGTTCCCCTTAAAAACAGGAACAAGACAAGGATGACCACTATCACCACTCCTTTTCAATATAGTACTAGAGACTCTAGCCAGAGCAATAAAGCAAGAGAAGGAAATCAAAGGAGTACAAATAGGAAAAGAAGAAATGAAACTATCTCTATTTTCACATGACATTATATTATACTTAGAAGACCCAACAAACTCAACCGAAAGGCTTACAGAACTGATCAACAAATTCAACAAAGTGTCTGAATACAAAATCAATCTTAAAAAAACAGAAGCTTTTCTATATGCCAACCATAAATCCACTGAAAAAGAAATCCAGAAAACATTTCCACTCACAATATCCCCCAAAACAATAAAATACTTAGGAATAAACCTAACCAAGGAAGTAAAAGACCTCTACAAGGAAAATTATAAAACATTGAGAAAAGAAATTGGAGAAGATCTTTGAAGATGGAAATACCTCCCATGCTCTTGGGTAGGCAGAATAAATATCATCAAAATGACCAATCTTCCAAAAGTGATCTACAGATTCAATGCAATACCCATTAAATTACCAAGGTCATTCTTCACAGACAGACAAATCAGTCCTTAAATTCATTTGGAACAACAAAAAAAAAGAAACAGAATAGCTAAAGTCATTCTCAGCAATAAGAACCATGCAGGAGGCATCACAATACCTGACTTCAAACTATACTACAGAGCCATAGTAATAAAAACAGCATGGTATTGGCACAAAGGCAGACACATAGACCAATGGAACAGAATAGAAGACTCAGAAATAAATCCACACACTTACAGTCAATTGATTTTTGACAAAGGAGCCAAAAACATCCACTGGAAAAAAGATAGCCTCTTCAACAAATGATGTTTGCAAAACTGGTTAACCATATGCAGAAAAATGGAAATAAACTCCACTTTCTCACCGTGCACAAGAGTCAATTCAAGGTGGATCAAAGACCTGGAAATTAGACAAGAGACCTTACAGCTACTTGAAGAGGTCATAGGTCCAACTCTTCAACACATAGGCACAGGCAAAAACTTCCTCAACAAAACCACAAAGGCACAAGAAGTTAAAAAGAGGATCAACACATGGAATTGCATTAAACTGAAGAGCTTCTGTGCAGCAAAGTAACTATGAAGAACCTCAACAGAGAGCCGAAAGAATGGGAGAAGATTTTTGCCAGCTACTCCTCTGATAGAGGACTAATATCCTGAATATATAGAGAACTCAAGAAACTCACCACCAAAAAAACAAACAACCCAATCAAAAAATGGGCAAGTGAACTAAATAGGCACGTCACAAAAGAAGAAATACAAATGGCCAATAAATGTATGAAAAAATGTTCAACATCATTAGCAATCAGAGAGATACAAATCAAAACTACCCTGAGATTTCACCTAACCCCAATTAGAATGGCAACCATTAAAAACACAAACAATAACAAATGTTGGCAAGGATGTGGAGAAGTAGGAACTCTAATACACTGTTGGTGGGATTGCAAATTAGTACAACCACTTTGGAAAACAGTGTGGAGGATTATCAGAAGAATGGGAATGAACCTACCATATGACCCAGCAATACCACTTCTAGGTATCTACCCCCAAAGAATGTAAACCAAACTACCAGATTAATGCATGCACATCTATGTTTATAGCTGCACAATTCACAATTGCCAAACTATGGAACCAGCCAAGATGTCCATCAACAGATGAATGGATTACAAATATATGGGATATGTACACAATGGAATTTTACGCAGCCATAAAGAAGAACAAAATTACAACATTTGCAGGGAAATGGATGGAATTAGAGAACATTATGCTAAGTGAGATTAGTCAGTCACAAAAAGCGAAAAGTTGGATGTTCTCCCTAATATGCGGAAGCTAGGGGAGACTAGGGCATAGGAGGGACTCCAGACAAAGACAGAGAAAACCTTAAATGAGTAAAGAAGGTGACCTAACTGAGGGAGATGGGAGGAAGGAAGAGGGAAACACCCTAATGCACAGGATGTACATACACAAATTTATCAGTCAACTACTATGCTGAGCATGAGAAGGAGGGAAGGGGGAGGGATTGGGGTGGGAATTGAGAGGGCTAATTGACCAATGTGTGCATGTATACTTCTATCACCCTGAAACCCATCAAG
>PVJS01029748.1:0-24560 GCA_004027185.1 Glis glis
AACCCAGGGGCGTTCTACCTCCGTGCTACACCCCCGGCCCTATTTTTTATGCTTTATTTTTGAAACCGGGTCTCACAAAGTTGCAGAGGGCCTCACTAAGTAGAGAGAGAGAGAGACAGGGAGGGAGAGAGAGAGAGAGAGAGAGAGAGCTGAGGCTGGCCGTGAACCTGGATCCTCCGGTCTCCGCCTCCCAAAGTACTGGGATTACAAGCATGTGCCACCATGCCCGGCCCCACATTAAACTTAACGAATAAAACCGGAAAGCTTCTTTTCTAAGATCTGGATAAAGGCAAGAATGCTCCTTGCACTGCTTTATTCAATATAATACCAGAAATCCTAGCCAGAAAAATCAGGCAAAAATAAGGCATAAAAGGACATCTGTTTGCAAATGACATGATCGTTTATATAGAAAACCCCAAAGACTCCACCAAAAATCTCTTAGAATTAATAAATTCTGCACAGGTGTATGATATAAAACTAACATACAAAAATCAGTAGCATTTCTGTAAGCCAATAGCAAATTATTTTTTTAAAATAAATCAAGACAGCAATCTTGTTTACAATACCACCTTTTCAAAAGTCTAGGAATAAATTTAACTAAAGAGGTGAAAGATTTTTATAATAAAAATAATAGAACATTGATGAAAGAAATTAAAGAGGTCATACAACAAAATAAACATTTCATGTTCATGAGTTAGAAGAATCAATACTGTTGATATGTACATAGGAGTATACAGATTTAATTCAATCTTTATCAAAATACTAATGATAATATTCACAGAATTAGAAAAAAATCCTAAAATTCATAAAGAACTGTAAGAAAACTCAAATAGCCAAAGCAATCAATGAAAAAAAAGGAAGGCAGTATAATAATTAACTAACTTCAAAATGTACTACAAAGCTATAGTAATCAAAACATCATGGAATTAACACAGAAAGAGAATATATTTCAGTGGAACAGAATAAAGAGCCTACAAGTAAACAATAGCTAACTGATCAGTTAGCTAAACGATAGCTAACTGATCTTCATCAAAGGTGTTTAAGAACGTGCATTGGGGAATGGACATTCTCTTCAATAAATGGTGCTAGGAAAATTGCATATCCGTAGCCCCAAACTAGATCCCTACCTGAATAAAGACTTGAATGAAATTACTAGAAGAAAACATAGAATAAATGCTTCATTACATTGGATATTTTGGATAAGATCTCAGAGGCAAAAAAGGAAGCAAAAGTGAAAATAGACAAATAGGATTACAACAAACCAAAACCCTCTGCACAGCAAAGGACACAATCAACAGAGTGAAAAGACAGCCTACAAAATGGGAGAAAAAGAGCAAACTATACATCTCACTAGGGACCTATTTCCAGAATATGTAAGGGACCCCAACAACTCAATAGAATTTTTTAAAAATTCATAAATAATTTGATTTTGAAATGGCAGTAGATCTAAATAGACATTTCTGTAAAGAAGATATACAAATGGCCAACAGATATATGAAAAATGTTCAACATTACTAATTATCAGGGAAATGCAAGTCAAAACCCCAATGAGATATCATCTTGCTTTAGTTAGAATGGGTATTATTGAAAAACACACAATAACTATGCTGGTGAGGATGTGGAAAAAAGAGTACTCTTATACATTATTGGTGGGAATATATAAATTAATCTTTATGAAACAGTATGAAAATTTCTCAAAAAATTAAAAATAGAACTATGTGATCCAGTAATTCCACTACTAGGTATATATCCAAAGGAAACGAAATCAATATGTCAGGGATATCTTCACTCATGTTCATTGCAGCACTATTCACAATAGCCAAGAAATGGAAATGACCTAAGTGTTCATCCACAGATGAATGGATAGAGAAATGTGGTGCATATACACAATGAAATACTATTCAGCCACAAAAAATTATGGATTTCTGTCATTTGGGACAGAAGTGTAATAATTCAGGCACAGGAAGAAAAATACTACATGATCTCACTTCTATATGGAATTTTGAAAATGTTCAGGATACAATAGAAGTTACCAGAAGCTGGGAAGAGAAAAGAGGGATGAGGAAATATTGGTCAACAGGTATTAAGATACAGTTTGATAGTAGAAACAGACTCAGTTGTTCAAGTGCACATTGGAGTGACTAGATTACAATAATATTCTGTATATATTTTAAAATCTAGAATGAAGGATTTTGAATGGTTTTACCACAAATAAATGATACATGTTTGAAAAGACAGATATGCTTGCTCTGATTTGAACATCATACAATGCATCTATATATCAAAATATCACATGGTATCCCATATATATGTATAATATTGTGTCACTTAAAAATAAATATTAAACATAACTTTTTAAAAAGTAGGAAGGAAATGCACAGGAGAGTAGTAGAGACTGAACAATAAATGCATGACACATCTTCTAAAGGTGTTCAAATTCCAAGTTTTGAACTCTGATCTGGTACCAAGGGTTTATTCTAGCCTTCCCCCCTTGCTTATCTGTAACATTTTTTCATCAACAATGAGAAACCTAACATCTACTGTCCACTGTCCTTTTACTTATTTATCAAACCTCAGGTATATATGCAAAGCCCTTTTATAAGGGCTAATATGCACTTCCAATGGAAGAAAAAATTACCAACTAGAGTACAATGTTTATGTACAGTTCATCGTTAGCTCTATGGTATCAAACTTTTTAACTGAAATTTAAAGGTTAGCTTTACTTTATAGTCCAAACATTGTTTTAAGAAGTCACATAGGTCAGTTCACTTTATCCCCCCCTTCAGTACACATATGCTATACCTGCGTTAACAGTTTAATTCATTTGCCCTTCAATATCCTAGCAAGTGCTTTCTTTTGCTTAGTTTGCATGCATTAAAAGTCACTCTTTTTGATGTGCAATTTTATGGGTTTTGACAAAAGCCCAGATTCATGTATTCATTACCCAGTTCTACTCCTTTTTGAACTCAGTAAGGTAAGTTTAGGTCCTGATCTCCACCCAAAAGTTCTGCCATCAAGAGACATTTGCTCATTATCTCCTACCCGCACATCAAACGCCTTTGATGTGACCCCTCAATGTTCTCCAAAGAACTGAAATGAAAGTGGGGTATCCTTTGTCTCCAAGTACTCCAACTGCAGAGCTGAGTGGTTTTGCCACCATAGCCTGAAATTTGAAAGAAACACACATATTACCTGATACTATGCATATCTTTGATATATTTTCATAGATATAATATAAAAAGAAAAAAGCAAGAATTTACATCATTATTTAATATTATGTGCATTTGTTCTATCTTCATTTTCTCTTTTTTCCTATTATAATTATAGTTATCAGATTAGAATCAGTATTAGGTCTGAAGATGTTTTTACGATTATATTCTAGGTTTCACATTTATAGCCATTTAAGCTACTAAAGTTTGCAAATTCAAAAGAATTTCACTTTACAAAAAAATACACCATTAATAAGGCATCTCATTATCATCTGTATAAATGTCTTAAATATTTTAATAGTATTGTCTTGACCAGTCCTTTCAGTATGCAATTCCCTTGTTGTTAATTGAACACACTTTCCAGCTAATAATATTTTTCTAATTGTTTAATTTAGTCTTGGCTTCTATAACATGTTTTGAATCTGAATAATTATCACCCTTCATTTAATTTGTTCCCTTGGAGATATAGAACACATGGTTGTAACACCTTATAAATTTCTTTTTAAATTGATAAAGTTTGTCCCTTCCTGGCTTTTTATAGAAATTAACAGAAGATGCTTGAAAACATTTTTTTTTTTTTGAAAGCTGACCTGAACACAGAGCTCTCAGATCTCTACATTTAAGTGTTCCGCTTTGCATTCAAAGTTGTCAACATGATGTGTGGGCTTCTGCTTCTGCAATTATTTTAAATGTAGTTATTAAATCCCTTTGGGAAATTGTTCTCTAGTTCTTACATTTTCTTATGTACCCCTTCTTTTATTTACTCAAGATGCTAAAAGTATGTTTCTTTTGAGAAACATGCTTTCTTTTCATTAAAAAATGAAAAGATATAGAGAATACAAGGAGGCTTGCAGAAGAGAGAAGATGTGCCCACATAAGAAAGAAACTATTTGATCTTAAAGGAAGGCTTGAAGGTTGGAAGAAAGAAATTAGTATTTCATCCCAAAGTAAAATTTAAAGTGAACATGACTGTAATTTAGAAAAATAAATTTCAGTCATTTATTTGCATAATTATTTCCAGTTTCAAAATAAAATAGAAGTAAACATCTTTTATTAGAAGATGAGACATGTAAGGGGTTTGATAACTTCAATCAAGTATCTTCTGAATGAAATGAAATATGTGCATTTTTAATTGTCAAATTAAGAATATCCATAATATGATTAAGGGATTTTAATTGGCTTGTCACCAAAGACATAAACCAAGGATGACAAATATCTAGCACAAACAGCACCACTCTATGATGAAGCTGTGGCAGACATCACTAATCAATCACAGTAGTTTTTCCCACTATTTCAGTGGGAAAATCCCCAAATCTTTCTCATAACATCACTGCGTTCAATGCCAAGCATAGTGTCATGGTTAGATATAAAATGTCCCCTAAAGAGTGCATGTATTAAGCTCAGGGTTGATATAGTTAAGTCATGAGAGTTGTAATCTCATCAGTAGATAAATCCATTGTAATAAATGTATCTGAGTGTAAACCTAGAGCAGTAGGGTGTGGCTGGAGAAGGTGGGTCCCTGGGGATATGGCTTTAGGGATTATGGATTATAACTGTGTCTTTGACTCCCCTTGCTTGCTTTCTCTCTTGTTTCAGGCATCCCTGATGTGAAGAGTAGAGCTTGTTCACTCTCCTCTCTGCTTCCTGCTGCCACCATGTCCTGAGATCTGCAGTCCCCAGCCTCAGAAGGACTGAACCTCAAATCCCCAAGGAAACCATGAGCAAATAAATCTTCCTTCCTCTAAGTTATGTGATCAGGTCTTTGGATTATAGAAGTGAGAATGCTAAGACACATAGAAAAGGAATTTGCTTCTTCTAGTTAAACTTATTTTCCATTGATTGTATAACTTATAAACCTCCCACTTTCCTGAGTTATCAAATGCATGGGAATTATTCTTATGTGTATGTAATTGTGTAGGTTGCATTACTTCTTGACTGAACCCAACACAACTGTTATTAAATATCACCCAATTTCTCAAGGTTTATCACAGATGTTATTTCCATATAAGCAACATTATAAATTAACAAAAATAATTTACTTAAAACTATGAGGACCTTTTGAAACATCTGCTGTAGGTACATTCTTTTCATATATAGGATATGCTTACTGCAATTGGCCTAGAGATTAAGTGATAAATTCACTTAACAAAATAGTCGAATACATGACATGTAGTCTAATGAAACTCAGAGAATATGAGGATTATGAGTGGAATTAACACAGTAAAATAATGAACAGGATTTACATTTACTGGGAGCTATATAAAAAACAACAAATCAATCCATACTAAGTTCATTTAGCTTCAGTTTTACACCTCCTAGGACAAGAATTGTGTAGCCTACAAAACAATTTATATTTTATCTGTACCATCTAATTAATTAAATGGCCCCAGAGTACCAAACTCACAAATCTCGTTAATAGCTGAATACTGAAATAAAGGCTGTTCACCCCTACTAGAATAATATTTGCATATCCCCACCTGTGATGGGTAATAAGTACCTGCCACAAATCAGAATTATGAATTTTGTACGCCTAACAAAACCGCAGGGGAAATTATACCTCAGACATTCCATAATAATTGCAGCTAAGCTGTTTAGTGCCATCCACTTATTCTGCCTGAAGTGTTTAAAGCAGCAACAGTTGTAAATGAATTCAGGCACATATTCAAAGGAATGTTTTTTTTTTTCAAAAAGTTTTTCTGTCTTGCCATATGTAATTATCTTTATGGAAGTATTCAGCTGCAAGTTAGAATACATTCACATTTAAAGAAGCAAATTAGAAAAAAGGTCTCTCCCATCAGCCTATTGTGTGTGTATTAGAATTCTGTCATTGAAACTTTGGAACCACTTAGGATATGTTTTGAGGCATTGGCACTCTGGAGTTTAGGTTGATTCGCTGGGGTGGGAGTCTCGTGTGCTGATATAATTGGTAAAATGATATTCACAGGAAATTGTGGGATTTTGATGGAGCAAATGCTGGAATAGTGACTCCAGGTTTCAAGATTAAATAATATGGCACATCTCCAAAATGGTTTGTCAAAGCTCCAGGACTGGGTTGTGGAATTTGCAGCCCCTGGGTGGAATCTAGCCTGAGACCACCACAATCTGAGACCATTGGCTGCACAGGGCATATTTCTTCCTATTGCTGAGCTCCTACAGGAGAAGTGCCATGGCAGAGCCCAGCAGAGAGTGTCACACAAGAGGAAATAACATGCACCTGGTATTAACTGTTGACGGCAATGACCATGATCTGCTTAACTTTAGTATCTGAGTCAATGAGAAATAACACTAGCTGGAGCCAGATATAACCTGTTCAAGAAGTATGGCAGTTACTCAACAACTGTGATGGTAGTGAGAGATGCTTGAAGGCCCAGTGTCAACTCAAGCCAATAATTACTCTTGAGATCTAGAACAAATCAATTTCCCTGAGATTCTCTTTCTTCATCTACAAAAGGTTATTGAGAAAAAAAGTTTCATCCCTGTACTAATTGATCAAAATAAATTACCTACTGCTCGGGGTGGCTGTGTGCTCCCCTAACTATGTTGTACACACCTTAGCATCACATCACACTATAAGTGATTGTCACCATTTTATTTCCCCCATTAGAGATTTGGCTGCTTGCCTGAAACAAGCCTCTCTGTCAAAGAGACTACAAACGAAAATGAGGGGCATAGGAGAAAATATATGAAAGAAATGCAGCCCTTCAAAGAATCCCTTCATAGTTTTTGTATGTGTGCTTAGTACAAAAAATCAATCTAGTTTTCTAGAAAAGTGCTTTAAAAATAATTAAGATTTATATATTTTTGAAAGAGTGAGCAGGTTGCAGTGAGCCACCACGAGGTGATTAAATCAGGTTGTTTGAGGCTCCCTAAGGTGACAGGAGGGTCTGTAGGCTTTAGGAAGAAAGCTTATATAGCCTATTACCATGATGAAGTGAAATTTAAAATTACATTTTATATTTGTAAAGGACTAACAGGCAAGGTCCCTATGGATTGTCAAATACTACATAAAATGCTATAAAAACCAGACCATAATCTCTCGCTAACTTACACATTAGCCTCAGGCAGTAAAGATGGTTTTTATTGGAACCAGATTTTGTGAGGGGGAAAAAAGTTATGCACAGTTTATCCTGGTTTTTCAGGCACTTTGCTTCTTCCTTGAGTTAACATGACGTATTCCAAGTGATTAAATAAACTTGTCTAGCAGCTCTTCTCCTGCACTTGAAAGGAGGCAAAGTAAAGAAGGATTTACTCTGAAGAGAGGTCTTAATTCTATCACTGAAAAGTGTCCCTAGTTTATTCCAATCATTGTTACAGAACCCAGGAAAGGCAAGAAAAATTAAAGCTTCTTAAAATGCCTCTTGTAGAGATCACTTGTACTCTGTGTGTTGCTTCATTTACTACCTTGTACCTTTGAAAATCAAAAGTAATACCTGTGGGAAGAGTTCAGGACACAGAGGAGAAATCATTGTTAGTGCCCAGGAAAATCATGGTTTGGATTTTCGTTAATTTACTTTCACTGGGGTGCTGAGCAACACTGGTCAATCATTTTGATAGACTGGCAATTTTTTTCCCATCTTCACTAGTAACTAACTTTGAACGGCTTACAGTCAGACTTACAACATGTGGCAGATTTATAAATGATCTCTGGATTCAACAGTGAAGCAGTGAGCATACTGATGTCTGGTTTTGTGCTCTTTTCAAGAGTTAGGAATTTGTAATGGTCTGGAAGCCAGATCTGAGCTTTTATGTGGAGACATACTCCTGCCTATTTAGTTGTTTCACTCCTTAATTTAATCTCTGTAAATTTGAGTTATTTCCAGAGCTAGCTTGAACAGAAATTCAAAGTTTTGATCTACCCTAATGTTTAGGCTGTGCCAGTTGATAATTAGCCCTCCCCTCTGTGGGCTACCCAGTTAAAACTTAGAAGGTGGTGATTCACATGAATCCTGAAAATTCCCAGTAAGTCGCCCATATCCAGTCACATGCCTTAAGAACTCCCTAAAATTTGGCATGATATTAAGCGCATACTTTGCTATCATGCTGACCTTTTTACTAATCCTCTACCCATCACTTATTGACTATATGATAGTTATTATTATTGTTATCATTATTATTATTATTATTACTGCTACTACTACTATTACTACTACTACTATTTCAGTATTGGGGATTGAACCTAGGGGAACTCTACCTCTGAGGTATACCCTAGTCTTATTTTATTTTTTATTTTGAAACAAGGTCTCACTAAGTTATCATATCCTGCTGGCCTCTCACCTGTCATCCTCCTGTCTCAGCCTCCCAAGTACTGGGATTACAGGTGTGTGCCACTGTCCCCAGTCCTTGACTATGTGACTTTAGGTAGGTAAACAATCTCCTCTAAGCATCATAGTTTTTGTGTTTTGCTTTGTTTTTATTTTTGTTTTTCATCTCTAAGCAATATCTTTCTCAAAATGTTGTTGAAAAGATTCAATAAGCTCTGATGTAGAGGTAGGGTTGAATTACCTTGCTGGAGCTTGATTTCTGGGTACCCCAGAACCTTAACCTTTAAGGGATAAGCAGCAAAAGAGGAATAGGCCATCATGACCAAAAAAAGAAAATGCTTTTATAACAGTAAGAAGACACTCATTGCTATAGGAAGAGATAATAAAATAAGGACTAAAACATCTTCTATTGCTTTATTATACTGTTCTCATACAGGGCACCAATTAATTTCTTGTTGCTAAATCTAAAGATCACTTTCAGGTCTGTATTTTATTTAGAACTAAAACGTGTGCTGATTGGAGAGTTGGAGAGGAAGCATCACAGGTGGAATGAGCTTGAGCCGAGAGTGGGAGTTTGAATGGGGGATGACATCTTAGTAAATGCCTGAGCTTGGAAAAGCTATACGACTATTCTAAACTTACTTTCCTTCTTAGAAAACAGAGCGGAGGTCTGACTGCAATGCACAGAAGTATCTAGTCCCAATAGGTGCTGCATAAAGTTCTTTTGCTTTTTGATGACAGGGAATAGTATGACATAGGAGCCTTCATTATTTTCTTCTACCCTCCTATTATGCAAGCTCCTCTGAGTTAAAAGAAATGCATTTTAATTATCTGTGTGCATCCAGGATGCCTAGCACAGTACTTGAAACAGTGCATGTTTGTGAAGTTCTTACTGTTTGAATGAAGAAGAAAAACAGCTGAATGACACAGAGGAGTTCTGTGTGGTGGCAGTGATACCAGCTTCCTTTCAGTGGCTGGTCCTTCCTGAGGCCCTATTGGATAGGTGTTTGTGAAAGATACTTTCAGATGCATCATGGAAGGTTTGTGATACAAGATGATCTGGTGAAAAGACCTCATGAACGTATTTTAAACATTTATTATGCATGCCTTACAAAAAACGCTTTATTGCATTGCCTTATTGACTCATCATATAACCTTTAAGAAAGCTGTTCCATGTTCATTTTACAGAAGAGGTCATTGCTTACATAATTAGATAATTGGCCATGATTAGACCTGACGTCTGAGAGGGGAGCTGGGTTCTGAACCTAGATCAAGCAACCTTCCAGAGTCTGTGGTCTTAACTACTAAGCTCTCTGTCTGATTCCCCACCACATGCAAGTTCTGAATACCTGAGCAACGAGCCTCTCCATGCTGTGGCTGCTGCCAGCCTTCCCAAGCTTTCCACAGGTTCCTCCCCACTCTCTGCAAACCATAGTACACTTTTTTTCATTTTTTTTCTTTTATGGTACTGGGGCTTGAACCCAGGTGTATTTTACCTCCAAGCTAAATCCCCAGCCCTTTTTATTTTGAAACAGGGTCTTTAGTGCCAAGTTGCCTAGGCTGGCCTCGGACCTGCAGTCCTCCTATCTCAGTCTTCCAAGTACTGGGAGTATAGGCGTGCACCAAGTCTCCCAGCACCATTTTCATTCTTTGAACATTCCATACCATCAGGCCTTTTCACAAAGTTCCTTTATCTTTTCCCATTAAATCCCTTCTAAATAAGCTGTTTTAAGTGTGTTTCTTCTTGTTGCAAATGAATGGCCCCTGATTATTACCCTTTTGATTGGAGATAGTGGGTAATGGCTTGAAGAGAGCATAAACTTGAAGCCAGTAAAAACTGGGGTTACATTACATATAAACCTGGTTACTATATATATATATATATATACACACACACACACACACACACACACACACACACACACATATACATACATATGTATATATGAACAACTTTGGGAAATTTAGCCTTTTAATGAGGTAATAACAGTTACATACTTACACAGTTGTTTCAATGACTAAATGAGGCAATGCCCATAAGGCACTTACATAAACATCATTGATTACTCAAATGATGAAAACTTTCATTATAATCTCAAGATTTGTTACTGAAATCATGGTATAAAAGTTTTACAAACCTCCTAATGTTCATTTCAGTTGTACCCATGTGTTTATTACCATATTCCCTTAGATATTACACTTTCAAAAGAGAAGCAGGACATGAGAACATTATTGAACTTGGTACACAAATAAGGAAAAGTCTTGGGAATCACAGAAGAAAGGACACACATGAAACATTGATTTATCTGCTTTTGGGGAAAATAACAGAGAAATGAATCAATAACTTTGAGATTAAAGTCAAAGTAGATATTAAATTG
Source organism: Glis glis (assembly GCA_004027185.1). NCBI lineage: Eukaryota > Metazoa > Chordata > Mammalia > Rodentia > Gliridae > Glis > Glis glis. The sequence continues at coordinate 10,849 of PVJS01029748.1, forward strand.
TAATGTGAGCATGGTTTTGACCTGGGACTGAATTATTTTCTTTAAGTCTTTCAGTTTTAAGTCTAATTCAAAGTTTGTAGTACATCCCTCTCATTGCTATTTAAATTCATGACAAATTCCATGTATTTTGTATATTTGTAAATGTGTATTATGTATGCTATTGGGTTTTGGAGAATGTTATGAGTTCATAATGGAATTTTTTTAAACTAGAGTAAAATGCCTTTTCTATTCCAAAAACATAAAGTTTATGAACTGTGACTGTCTTAATAAATTCTGGAGTTCTCCTATAATTATTTTTGGTGATTTTCTTACTCAAAGTTTTATATGCTATGACAGAAACAAGAATTGCTAAGACTAGACTATATTTAAGGGAGAAAAAACTTCATAACTGACTTGTTTATGCATCTTCTGTCTAGGTATATTTGATTTCTACAATAGGTTTTTCAAAGCATATTTCCATGGGTATGTAAAAGATCGGGAAAACAAAACCTAAAGTATATAAAAGATGGGTTTTAAGCCTACATGTAGGCTAAGTAGACCTCTGCAAGGTTAACCCAGTTTTTAAAAACCTATTCTTTATATCTCTATACAATACTTCTGCTCTCTTTTCTCTCTTTCCCAAGATTGATTCTCAATGCCTTTTCTATTCTCAGTAGTATTTTGTATTTCTCTAAGATTTTCCAAATTATGTAATTTGTGCAAACTCCTTGTCTTGGCACCTAATAATACTTGTAAAATGTATAGAAATAACAAGGGGCTGGATTTTCAGGGGACAAAAATAATATATTGTTGGTTGTACTGATTTCTCCTTCCTGAGACTTTATTTTCTCAACTGTAGGATTAAGAATTAAACTATAGGTTTTCTAAGGGTTGCTACAGGTCCAGAAGTCCATATATCTCCAACCTAACCCTTACAGACATATTTTCTATGAGTTTCCTACTTGTTTCATTAGCGACAGCTGAACCATGTCCCGCTAAATGGACATGTTGCCCGTCTCCTTTCTGCCTTCTATTTTCTTGGCATTACTATCACTTTCTACAAAGGGTTCTCTCCCATTTCTCAGTTCAAATTCTTCGAGTTCTTCAAGATTCCTTGCACATTACTCTTACCACAAAACTCTCCCTGACACCTTCTAACCCATGGTGATATGGTTTCTAAAATATTGCTTGAAACTCTTTCATGTATACCACATACACAGTTTTATTATGTTGTTTCTTGTTTTATTGCATCTACTAGACTTGGAACATCTGAATTCATTTACTGAATTCTGCATTTTTCTGGATCACCTTAAAGAACACGGCACATAGTAGGCTGTCAATAAAACATCTGTGACATGGAATGCTTGGTCTCTAATTTTGACACATTATGAATGGCAAAATCACCTCTTGTTAAAGAAAAAACTCTTAGTCTTTTATTTGGATTCCATTTTGTGGGTTATTTTTGATTCTGCAAAGATGAAGTCTAATGCTTTTTTTATGATACTATATGAGTATTAGCTCTCCCCTGACAATAAGACAGGCAGAAAGATGATGCTGGTTGGCTCAAGCCATTATGCAGAGAATAAGCTCTGAGCGATGAGGTCGTACCCCTGTGTCTAACAAAGAAAAGGTTGCTCCTTAGAGTTATGCATCTCAGACCCTTTGCTACAATCACTTAGCAATTTCTAGTTGATTAAAATAGGCACAATTTTCCATTTGCTTAATTTTTTAATTAAATTTTTGGGGGATTAAATTACCTAAGAATTTTTTTACGTCTCTTCTTTCCCTCAAAAACACGTTTGCATCATAAATGAACCTGTAATGGGAATTATAATGGTCATTTCCTGGTGATAAACATTCTACATGGGTGTTAAAGCAAAGGAACACACATTTTCTACTATGCCTTCACCCTCATTATTATGACGGAGGCTCTGCAGATTCGATGGAATTTGGCAGGTAAAGGGATCCAGTTGAATCATCTCAAAGCCCTGGAGTTTTGGGCCTCTGGCTATTATGGCTGAGCAGCTACGAGTATGCAGAAATTGGTGCTTTGTTTGCCCTAAATCCCCGAGCCATCTGCACCACACAGAAAGTAATGTGAACTCAGTCATTCAAAATGAATATTTTAAAGTTCACTTTTGACATGCACTTTTTTATTGAAATTAAATTTTTTTGGATTTTATTTGAGGCTTCTTAAATCTCTTGATCTTTGCTGTCCTGTCTTATGGTGCTGGCAGCATTCTGTATTCATTTTAGTAAATCCAGAGATGGTAGATTATCAAGTAGGTAATGATAAACAATCATGGTATGCAATCGGGACAGTCCCAAATCCCTTTAAGATGCACTTATTGGTGTCCATTAAAAAATATCAGGGCTGGAATAAATTACAAAAGTATTCAGTGTTCCAGCCCTGTTTTCTTCTTGTTTTTATTAGTCTCATGTGCTTTAAACTTTCTTTTTCAGATCATTGTTGCCATGTGATAAGAGTTAAATTGATGTCTTCTCATAGATTGTTTAATGAATATGTATACTGAACAATAATGATTTTGAACAACTTCCAGAGCATACATGAAATCTCTACATAGGTCCTCTAGATTGGAGACATTTGTGACACTATAAAGATTACATGGTAGTATGTAATATTTATAAGCAATGTTTGCTAAAATCAATGGTTATTGCTGGTCTCAAGGCCAAGAAATTCTTAGGAAATAGTCTCTTATTTGTAGTGAATCAAGAATAGTGCATTTTTTTCAGATTTATACATTAAAACCTATTATTGAAAGCCCTTCATCTCTCAGGTCTGGTAAAGAGCCAAGAGAAGATGTCAGAGAGAGTCTGCCCATGCTGTTGAATAGCACACATGACTCCTCACCATCTAGTCTTGCCTAATAATGAAAAGCCTAATTCTCTAGCTACAACCTGATGAAAGCTTATTTTGGCCAGGATTTCTCAACTATGTTTTACTGATATTTTGAGTTGGGTATTTTTTTTTCCTGTGGTACTGGGGATTGAACCTAGGGGCATTCTACATCTGAGCTACACCTCCAGCCTGATTTTTATTTTTTATTTTGAAACAGAGTCTTGCTAACTTGCTGAGGTTGGCCTCAAACCTGTGATCCTCCTTTCAGTCTCCCAAGTGCTGGGATTACAGGCATGTAACACCATGTCCAGAAAGTTGGATCATTTTTTCTGTGCAGTCCTCTGTCTTGTGCACTGTACGATGTTTAGCAACATCCTTGGCATCTACCCATTTGATGCCAGATGCTAGTATTACCATCTTCCTAACTTATGACAAAAAAAAAAAATGTTTGCTGACATTGCCAAATATCCCCTGGAGGCAAATTTGCTACGCCCTCCTCCTGCCTTTGAGAACCACTGCTTTAGAACCACACTAAACCTTATATACATCCCTGTATGATACCACATCCATCAGTTAGGATTCAGTGCAGGCAACAGAAAGTCTTTAGGAGTTTTGAGAATTCAGTGTTTGTAACACTGCCCGAAGAATTAGGGAGAAAAATCCAGGGGAGCTTCGTCAGCCTAGAATTTTAAGATCTTTCCATTTCAAACTGTAAGTCAGAGAAGAAAGCTGCTACCACCACTGGAGGAGCCAAGGCTGCTGCACATATGCATAAGGCTTCTGGTCAGACTACGAACTCAGAACACTCCTTTCTTCCCACTTAAATGTCCAGAACCAGCAAAAGCAACAGTGTGCCCAACAACACTTCCACTTTCAATCCTCCCTCACCTGTACATGATTCATGGCTGAACTTACTTCTCAAACAGACTTCTACCTTCAAAGAAGTTTAGAAAAATTTTAGTTATCACTTTTTAGCCCCTGCAATACATGTGGAAGATAAAAGTAGGGGTAGAATGGATGCTGGGGGTCACGATAGCATATCTGGTAGCTGTGCTGAGGCACATTTGCTTCTTTTGGGGCTTATTGAACCCTCCCCAGAGATGTGTTTAATTTATCAATTAATATATATGTATATATTACAATTATAAATTGTAATATATAATTATATATTGTAATAAATATATATTATCAGTCATTCAATATTTCAAATGCTATTGAATATGGTGTTAGAACTCTCAAATTGGTTTATTTAAACATGTTAGTGGAGGGGGCAAGAAACTGGGTAGGTATTAGATATGGCAGAACTGGGCTCATAAATGCCTTTGATTCGGTCCCCTCCCCTCCCCTTCCCTCCCCTCCCCTCTTACCTCCTCTCCTTTCCTCTCCTCTCCTCTCCTCTCTTCTCTCTCTTTCTTTGAATTTTCTCTTTGCTTCTCAACATCCTCTTCTTAGAATTACTGGAAGTTCCAGATGCATACCCTAAAAATGTCACAGCCAACACAATCATTTTCCCCCAAATATATATTAAGAACCTGCTAAATGTTTATCACTATGTTAGGTGCTTGGAACTGAATGTGAAAAATCTGGAAAAAGGGGGCTTTATCATTCCAGCTGAAAATAATTTTTAAAAATGAGTAACAGACATGAATCCTAGATTTTTTTCTTTCCATGTACTTTTTCTTGGATAAAGTACTGTAGTCAAGGGATGGGGCATTATGTTTGGCTAGTAGAGATCCGATGTCTAATCATGTGGCTTATTCAGTTAAGGAAGTAAGTAAGTGGTGGAGATCAAGAGAGGAGAATTACATGACACAGCTATTGAGGGTGTACACTGTGAGACAGAAAGCTGTCGTATTTGTATTGACTACACCTGATGTAGTCACTAGTGGTACTAGGCACTACACTAGGTGCTGAAGATCTTAGAGAATAAAACAAGTTCTTAGAAAGGCTTTCCTGTGGGACCTGAGTCAATAGAACTGACCACTCCTTCTTCTATCAACAGTTTGTGTTATTTTACAACTGTTGTCGTTTATGTCCATCCTCTTCTATAGACTACAAAAATCTTGAAATTGAAGCCTCTGACATCTTACTCTAGCATTGTGCTAGACACAGACTTGTGATTTCATGCATATTTGTTGGCTAAATGTTGAAAGAGTAAAAGAAGAAATGATTGATTGGTTAAATTAATGTCTCCTTTCAAACTTTAGAGGAGGGCCCAACTTGCTCCTTTCCTAAAGCAGCTTCATGGGGAAGCAAATCTAGCTTAAGCAATGGTGATGGAGGGGCACCTGATCTACTCTGACACATTTCAATTTAAGCTTATCCTTCCCTTGCTCCTTTGCTGGAAGTCTATCTTCCTGGCTATGGGATTTTTATTGAATTTCTGATATGTGAATGAATCACCACATAAAATGTAAGCTCTCACTTGAATAAAATTACACAAACAAAATACTCCAGAGAAAATGAGTCAAATAAGTCTCTTCAGTGGTATCTATTTATAAGAACCCCCTACACTTTTAAAATGCTCGAATTTCAATAGGCTTGAGTGTTATTTGTTGAAATTTTAGTGAGAAAGACATATGATCTGTGAGAGGTGGCACTTTATCTTGGTTGGTTATGAACACATTAAAAACTTACAGTGACCAAAAGTATGTTAAGGGAACATATAAAATGGCTTTATATTTCTTTTTTCTTTTTATGGGGTGGGATACACAAGGGAGAGCGAGGTGGGTATGACTATGATTAAAATCAATGAAGACCACACACGTTAACACATCACGACAATACTGTACACCACAGTGGCACATAAAATGATATCACCCATAAATCCTTTGCCCTTTCTGATGTTCCTAAGAAAACTCATGAGATCATTTTGACTGATTAACAAGGCTATATGCTCTGCAGGCACTACTGACCCTGAAGTTATTGGTATTACCTAAAGTATCTGAAGCTATAAATCAAAAGCAGTTTGCATTATTAGGAGCAGGAAGATGTTTCCTAGGAAGAATGAGAAAGAGAACAATTATTTAGGGTTATTTGTGGTTTGGTCCAACAGTACTGTGGTTTGGATAACATAAGAAAATCTATGATATTCATTTCTTGCGAATGGAATTACTGGAAATTAATGAGGCACCTCTGATTCAAAGGAAGGAAAACAGTCCTCCATAGATTAGGTTGACCTTTTGGAAGATCTGTTTATAGTCACTTAGCTGGGACAAGTGGGATTCAATAGGGCTATTGATTCTCTCTACATCCTACTCTCACTTACTAGTTGCCTAAATCACTTATATTCTTGAATTGAAAAAGTCAACTCTGATCATGGGTTTTGTGGTTATGGTAGGGTACTAAGAGAGAACAGTGAAAGATTAAATTATTTATTAATTATATATGGACAAAAACCCAGTACTTTGGTCAAAATGACTACAAATCTGTAAACATTCTACACATTAGATAGGGATTATTGTTGGAAATCACAACCAACAGACGTGTCAAATTTATTGAAGGGTTGGAACTCAAATCCAGGATGTGTAGCTTTCTTCTACCTTTAATCTGCATTCTTTACTTACAGTCAGCCTTCTAAGCCAGCTGGTTTGATTTGACTTGGGAGAGCACCAAACATTTTCTAACTGAGGCTTGCAATTTATTGGACATGTGATTATAGTTCTTTAAGTATATCCATTTATTCATCTATCCAACAAAAGTAATAATATTTGTATCTTCTAGGTTCCTGAAAGACCCAACCAACAGAATGAAAGCATTTTGTATACTGTAGGACATGGAACAAATGTAGAAGATATATATTTCTTACTCTCAATTTTATAGTCCTAACAAATATACTTTGGAACCTCCAAAAAAATGAAAGACACTTTATAGACTCCAAGAATCAAAGGAAAAAAGGATAACTATACATCAGGAAGAGGACAGATCACAGTGGCACAGTGGCTATGGGGATCTAAGCTGAAGGAATGATTAGAACTTTATAGGAACTAAAAAGAAAGAAGATCTTTATGTGAACTAAAATCTGAAAAACTTAGGACACTGACTTCTTTATATATAATTTAATATATACGTGTATATGTTAAATATATAAACATATACATTTATGTGTATATCAATAAAAGGTATAATCTCAAAAACTTCTCATTTGCTGGGCGTGGTGACACTCACTTGTAATCCCAGTACTTGGGAAGTTCACTTGTAATCCCAGTACTTGGGAAGCTGAGACAGGAGGATCACAGGTTCAAGGTCAGCCTCAGCAACTGAGTAAGGCCCTCTGCAAGTTAGTGAGACCCTGTTTCAAAATAAAAAAAAATTAAAAATCAGGGATGGGGGTGTAGCTCAGAGGTAGAATGCCCCTGGGTTCAATCCCCAGTACCACACATACACACAAAATAAAACAAAACAAAACAAACCTCATTTGTGTTATTATTACCTTGAGGGCTTTTGGAAATATAAAAATTTACAAGACTTACTATTTGATTGATTTTGATGGTGCAATGTCAAAAACGTTGCCAGTTTTTAGTACCTCTGCTTTGCTGGTACTTCAAGCAGATGCTTAGTCTGTCACTAGGCACGGTTATTACTATGACTCGCTTCCAGTGACTTCCAGAGTGTTATTTCTCTGCTTTCATGTTTCAGATATGCTACAGAGATGGTGCAAATGGCCAACAATAGGTCAATTATCTATTCTCCATGTCAAGGAGTACGGCCTGGCTGCTGACGACCCTCCCTGTACACCAGGGCCATTTTCTTTCTTTTTTTTTTTTTTAAGGAGAGCATATCACTGCAAGCTGTTAATTCATCCTCCCCTTTCCTCTATCTACTTTGTGCATCATCTGAAAGTGGTTGTTGTTCATGGCCTCATGCCCCCTACCTGGTTTATCATTACTCACAATTAATGGAGAGTTCTTTGTATTATGGCTTCGTATTTAAAGCTGAAATCAACCAGGCATAGTGGTGCATACCTGTAATCCCAGTACTTGAGAGGCTCAGACATGAGGATCACAGGTTAAAGGACAGACTCAGCAACTTAGCGAGGCTCTCAGCAACCTAGCAAGACCCTGTTTTAAAATAAAAAAATAAAAAGGGCTGGGGGTATAGCTCAGAGGTAGAATGCCCCAGGGTTCTATCCCCAGTATCCCCCCAAAAAGAAACCAAAACTGAAATCACTAAACATTTAATAATACAATACATTAGTGATACCTGGACTAAACATTAATTCTGCTATGAGGCCAACATGAAATTTATTGAATAAATATCACAGAAAGGAGAAGAAAAAGCTTCACTCAGGAAATAAAAGGTACCAGGAGACTGCCTCATCTCTACATGTGTGTGATTTCTATTCGATTATTAATTCTTCTCCCACAAAAGGGAATCTTGAGATGATGCTTCACATTTATTGGAAAGTGAACCCGGTCACCTTTTGTTTTCTTTTTTTTCTTTTATTTGGCGGTGCCTGCCCCCCCATCTTCTAGACCAGCTCTAGAGATGAATGTTGTCAGTGCTTTTGATTTGGTGACAGTGTGAAGATTCTACACTTTCTCTTCCACACATTGACTTAGTTTGCTATGTACCATCTCCCACTTGTCCCTAAAGACTCTCTTTCCACCCCCAAAAGCTGTTCTTGCTGATGTGTTAGCACTTCTGACAGACTGAATTTGGCAGAGACCTTTCTGGATCATTAATCCCCAGGTAACTATTTTATGCCCAGAAGGAAATAAAGTACTTCTGTCCCTTTTTTATTATTACATATTCCAATGTGAATATGAGGCAAAGTAGCATATGTCTCATTACTTTCTCACTATTTTACTTTATTTTTGTTTTTCTAGTGCTGGCTGATCAAACCCAGGACTTGAGCATGCTAGGCATATGCTCTACCACTGAGCTATATCCCCAGCCCCTACCTTCTTACTCTTTCTCTGCCACCTCTGAGATCAGGAGACTAAATGTGCCATAAAACAAATAGTTCATCTTCTGCTAGAGGTTGTCCTACTTCCATGTGAGGAAAGGACGTTTAAAAGCCATCTTGCCTCCATTAAGGAAAGTAAGTTCATATGCTGAGAAAGGCAAATTAGAAAGAGGCAAAAAATTGAGTTTATAGAAGATATTAATTAATTTAGAATCTACCTAGTCTGAATACTTCTTACAAATATACTTCTTGGTTTTTGAGATAATACATATCCTGTGTTTCTTAAGACCATTGAAATGTCATATTTTGTTATGGAAAACTGAAAAGACTATAAGTGAGGTTACACAGCAAAAACACAGTCAAGGTGGACATTAGGAAATTCCATTTATTAATTTGATTTTTCTCTTCCATGCTTTTATCACATCAGAAACAGCTTGTCATTGGATAATTTACCATCTTCTGCCTAATGGTCTCCAGCTCTTTGGTGCAGTTTTAATTTTAGTTGAAGAGATGTATATATATTTGAGTTATGGTAACACAACTATCTCCATCTAAGTGTTTCTTTAAATATTTTTTATAGGTATCCTTAAGATTTTTTATGTCTAATGCATTAAAATATTTAACGGAAATGGAAAAGGAAGGCACTATTGAACAAATTTCATTTTGTCTCCCAAAGTCCTAACACATGGATGGGACTATTTCTGCATACCATAAGATCTTCTCTTATTAGAAGGGTCTCTGAGACCATGGAGAGCAGGATAGTTCCTATAGCCAAGATGCAATATCATTGTAATCTAATTCTGTTGTTTAATAAAGGAACATTTTTTAAAAATTTAAAATTTTCTCTATCAAGATGGCAGTGTGAATATATTTCTCTTCTATGTCTCTATTGACATAACTTCAAATGAAACAAAGTGGATTTATAAAGTAATAAACCAAAATATAAAGTGGGGTAGAAGAGTGTAGCAATCTAGTAGTTATATAGGACTCTTTTTTCCAGAAAAAGCGAAAACCAAAAACCATATTGGATATTGGTGCCCAAGAAAGCAGAAATGAGAAGGATAAAATCAAGGGTACTTTTTTTTTTTTTTTTGCAGTACCGGGGATTGAACCCAGGGGCATTCTACCTTTGGGCTACACCCCCAGCCTGTTTTTTATTCTTTATTTTTAAACAGGGTCTAACTAAGTTGCAGAGGGGTTCACTAAGTAGCCGAGGCTGGCCACAGACCCGGATCCTCCTGTCTCAGCCTCCCAAGTACTGGGATTACAAGCATGCACCACCACGCCCAGCTTCAAGGGTACTTTTGAAAAAATCCAGCCAAAGATAAAACAGATTTTATCTGCAGACTCTCCGTAGGGCTTAGAAGTTGGAAATACTGTATCTGTGAAGGAGGAATGAGAATAAGATATAACTACATCTGTAATTGTATCGTATAGTCAACTCCCTCTCTCTGGATTGTACACTCTGATTACCTGTCATTGTCATACAGGGATTTAGTCTACTTGGAGAAAAGCAAAATGGCAAAATTTTAATGTTCTTCAAATAAATGAAACCAACTTTTTTTAGGGGAAACTAAGTAGCTAGAATAGGAGATTGCAGTCCAGTATTACATGAATCTCTATCATCATTTAAGAATCTTAAAATTTGACTTCCCACTCTCTGCCCACTTATCTTAAGCAAAGTCTGCCAAGCCGCAACTATGTTCATGGTCAGGTTTGTTGTTGTCTCTTAATTAAATGGGCAACTAGCATCTCTCAACATTGGGGAAAATCCTCAGTGCAACAAACAAACGAAACATCCAAATACTTATTTTAAATAAAGAAGAAAAAAATTCTCCCTGTGGGGAAAAGATATTTATTGAAAATAGAATACTTGTAAAATATTTGAATTAATCTTTCTGAAAAGATATGGATTATACTGCTTTAAAAATGGCAATAGGCTTACTTTAAAAAGGGATGAAGATCTCATTCACTCTGAAAGCAACCTCTCCACAGAAGAAAGGCAACACAAACTTGAAGTAAACAACAAAAAGTTTGAAATGCGACGGAATCAAAGCCAGAAGACAAAACACAGGAAAGTAAAAAGCTCCAAGCGCCTTACCTAAGGGACGGCAGCGGCGCGATCTTGGCCGGACCGCGCCAGCCACTACCGGCATTGCGGCTTCCACACGCCGCCGGCAGAGAAGCCAGAGACTTGTTGGAAGTTCAGCAGCTGCAGATCAGCAGAGACAGAAGCAAGCAGCGGCTCGCTCCACACTCAAGAGACCAAACGGCGGCGGCGACAGCAGCTGCAGCGGTGCCATCTCGGCAGGACTTTACCGGTGGCTACTGGCATTGTGGCTTCCACACAAAACCAACGGAGATGCCAAAGACCTGTTGTGAACCCAGCAGCTGCAGAATAGCAGCAGTGAAGGCGAGCAGCGACGCGCTTCACATGCGACCCAGACCTGAACTGCTGCGTCGGCAGAAGCGGCAGTGGAGCCATCTTGGTGAAACCACGCCGACAGCAACCGACAGTGCAGCTTCTGCAGGCCACCAACAAGGAAGCCAGGGAGCTCTTCTAAAACCAGCACTGCAAAGCATCAGCGACAAAAGTAAGCAGCAGTTTGATCCACACTCGGTAGAGTCCCCAGGACCCAGAGTCTTGACCAGAACGTGCGGCAGCAGCTGAGCCCACCCCCCACCCCAGAGATTAAGAGCAGCGCTCAACGAGACCATAAGTCAACAAGCCACCCCAGGGGGAGACCACCCAGCACGGCCACAGGGACTCATGGGGTCTGAGACAGTGCAGATTGCCCCGGTGGAGGCGGGAGTAGGGTCTGCTGTGGGACGCAGTAGACGTGTGGATAAGCAGACAATCCCTGGTGATATTTGGGTGGGACAGACTTGCAACCCGGGGGTCGCAGCACCCTTATAGAGTCCCTGGGGTAGCCACAGGACATACAGCTGTGGTACCTGGGGAAAATTGGACCAAACCAGCCCTCCCAGTGGAAACGTGGAGTTCCGTGTTTACACAGAATTGGGGCAAAGTGACAACCACTACTTCTGTAGGCAAAGAGAGACACAAGCCCGGGGATCCCTGCTGGTGACTCCTACCATAGGTGTAGACAGAGAGAGACATAGGGACAGCCCAAGTGGAGACCGTGGAGACCCACGCTTGCAGAGACAGGGGCAATAGCAGCACTGGTCACCTGCACAGGTAGTGAGAGGCACCAGGCAAGGGTCCCAATCACTGAAGGAGACCAACAACTGGGCCTGCAAATGGACATTATACTGAGCAAGTGAGAATGATCACTCAGTAAAGGCCACTCACCTTTAAGGTTCACCTAGTTGCAACTATCTACCCCTAGGATAAGAAAATATAAAGGGAGAAGGATTTGACATAGGATACATACAGAGTGAGAGAGAGAGAGAGCTACCAAAAGCAACAAAAGTATAAATATAAGAAACCTGAAACCATGAAATGGAAGAATAGCAAAGAAACAATGAGCCCCCATAATCCCACAACAACAGAACCCACCAACACAGAAGTGCAAAGATTGCCAGAAGGACAATTCAGAACTTCAATAGAGGAAATGATACAGGATTTCCGAAAAGAATTCAGAGACAGCCTTATAGAAATGAAGGAGCAAATAAGCAGGAATCAAAAAGAAGCTCTGAAGGAAGTGAAGGATGCAATAATTGAAATGAAGGCATCAATACAGACCATCAACAATAGACCAGACCACATGGAAAACAGAATCTCACTCTTAGAAGATGACCTCTCCAAAAATGAACACATAGTGTATAAATTAGAAAAAATTCAACAGCATGAATTTGACATTGAAGAGATTTCAGCCAGTCTTAAAAGAGCAAATCTAAGAATAATAGGCAATGAAGAGGGATTAGAAGCTGAAACTAAAGGAATCAATAATCTATTCAGCGAAGTAATATTAGAAAATTTTCCAAACATAGAAAGAGAGGTCGATCCACAGGTACAGGAAACATATAGAACCCCCTATAGACAGGATCAGAGAAGAGGCTGACCACGCCACATAATAATCAAATTGACCAATGTAGAGGCCAAGGAGAGAATCTTAAAGGCAGCGAAAGCAAAAGAGCAAGTAACATTCAGAGGCAAACCAATAAGAATCATTCCCAACCTTCCAAAACAAGTCATGAAAGCCAGGAAGGCCTGGAGCGACATATTCCAAACTCTGAAAGAAAGCAACCTCCAGCTAAGATTTGTCTACGCAGCAAAGATATCTATCAAATTTGATGGAGAAATAAAAACCTTCCATGAAAAACAGAAGCTGAAAGACTTTATATCTTCCAAACCAGCACTAGAGAAAATGCTCAAAGAGATTAATTACAAAGAAGAAAAAATAAGGAAGTACCAGAACCAGAGAAACAGTGATTTCCATCAAACAAACAACTAGGCAAAGAACAAACACTACCTCAAACAGAAATTAAATCTCAAAATGTTAGGAATGAAAACCAAGCTCTCAATAATCATGCTGAATATAAATGGCCTGAATTCCCCAATCAAAAGACATAAGGTGGCAAAATGGATTAAAAATCACAATCCATCTATATTCTGCCTGCAAGAAACACACCTTACAAGTAAAGATACGCACAAACTAAAGGTGAAGGGGTGGAGCAAGGTAATCCACACTAATGGAACTCAAAAACAAGCAGGAGTAGCAACTATGATATCAGACAAATTAGACTTCAAACCTAAACTCATCAGAAGAGACAAGAGGTCATTTCTTACTGGTAAGAGGAACAATCCAGCAAGAGGATATAACAATAGCCAACATTTATGCCCCAAACATAGGTGCAGCCACTTTCATAAGAGAAACCCTTCGTGACATTAAATCACACATAGATCCAAATACAATAATATTGGGAGACTTCAACACAATCTCTCATACCACTAGATCGATCTTCAAGACAAAAGGTCAGTAAAGATGCCTCAGACCTAAG
>PVJS01029749.1:0-24570 GCA_004027185.1 Glis glis
GACCCGGTTTCAAAATAAAGTATAAAAAAATAGGGCCGGGGGTGTAGCACGGAGGTAGAACGCCCCTGGGTTCAATCCCTGGTACTGCAAAAAAAAAAAAAAAAAATTCTATCCCAGACAGCAGTCAGCTAGGAATACGTTCATAGAAATGGCTATAATAGAGCCGAGCGTGGTGGCGCACGCTTGTAATCCCAGTACTTTGGGAGGCGGAGACCGAAGGATCCGGGTTCGTGGCCAGCCTCAGCTCTCGCTCTCTCTCTCTCTCTCTCTCATTCTCCTTAGTGAGGCCCTCTGCAACTTCGTGAGACCCAGTTTCAAAACAAAGTATAAAAAATAGGGCCGGGGGCGTAGTGCGGAGGTAGAATGCCCCTGCGTTCAATCCCCGGTACCGCAAAAAAAAGAAATGGCTATAATAATATTAAGGTCTATAGCACCATGGAACTCATGTTTGAGAGAAAAGGTAATCCATTTTTTATTTCTCAGAGCCAAGATAGGGTCATAAAACCCATTGAGAAAAACCCAGAATTAAGTTGATAGGAGAGCTCAAGGGTAGTGAAGGCCAGAGCAGAACGACGGACTGCTCCGGCGGTTGGCATGGCTGCCGAGTCATGGAGACAAGTGCTAGGTCATTTCTAAAAAGTTCCTGTGATGGTACAGAACAAGCACAAAACTTTCCTTAGCCTGCACCAAAGGTTGTGTACAGTTTAGATAATTATAGATCTTGAGGTCCAGAAGGAAGTGCCCTAGTTAAATCGTAGCCAGAAAAATAACTATGCCAGGAATTGTGGACTTATTCCAATGTCATAACAGAGAAACTTGGGCTCCTTTCTGACCTCCATAGGTCCAAGGCTGCTTAATAGTGCCAAATGACCCATACCAATCTACAGTTAATTCCTACCAGGCAGGTTGCAGTACTTGCTTGAAAATTACACTTAAGAGAAACTCAGTACTTAATTGATCCAAATACCTTTCTCTCACAGAGCTCCACAGTGAAGTCCTACTTGGGATGTTTCAAAATGGTTGAACATTCACTATGTGCCAAGGATTACTCAGAGCACTTTATATAGTTATTTCGTCTTCTCAACATTCAGTTAATACAAGCTCAGGAGTTAGATGCATGGATTCAAAAATTCCGCACAGGGCTGGGGATGTAGCTCAGTGGTAGAGTGTGTGCCTAGCTTGCTCAAGGTCCTGGCTTTGATCCCCAGCACAGCAAAAAACAAGACAAAACCAAAAAAACTGTCCTGCCTTTTACTAGTTGTATAACTTTGGACAAATTACTTAATAAGTCTTGGATCTCCCATCCACAAAATGGAAATAATGATACTAGCAACAAATGATTAATATATATAAAGTATATTTGTGGCACATGATAAGTGTTCAATAAAGTGTCACTATAATGAACCTGAGTATTTTACCACTTAACTGGTGGCAAGCATTCTTAAGTTATAAATAGCTATGATTGGGGCTGACTTATTCCCACAATTTCTGGCAGTATTCCTGAGGAAAGAATGGCGGAGGAGGCCCCACAGTGAGGACACCTACAGTCCTTGTGATTGATTCTGCTGGTATTCAAACCTACAGGTAGACTTCCAATTTCTGAAATTCATACAGACAGCAGACCATGCTTCACGTAGCCTCTACCATCTGCTCTGATCTCACCACGTGAAGATGGGCACCATTTATGTTCCATTCCGAGTGCTCCCACAAAGGGTTTCTACCCCCACCCAACAGCCACCATCTGAGCTGGGACAGGAAGAAGGCGCAAACACCAAAAAGAAAAGCTAGTAGTTTATATAGATAGATATATAGATATATAGATATTGATATATATTGTGTTTACATAGTCCACAAGTTAAATGCAGGTATCCATAAGAAGAGCATTAACAATAAAAATACAATCTGTGTGTAGCCAAGTACAGAGACTTAAAATGGTAAAACAGCAAAAAGGATCTCACAAAAGTACAAATATACAGTACAAATTGATTTATTTAAAACAGTTACAAAAAAGCACAACAAAATAGAGATTATCCTTAGAATTATTAATGCTTTGTTAAAGATCAGGTAGGATTAGAGGGTAAGAAATGGTATAGGGTGGGGGGAGCACCTGACTAGTTCTAAGGCTTTAGATACAATGCAGTTGATTACATATTAATTCAGCCATTACATACTGGGGATAGTAGTTGGGGGATCAGTAATTTATCTACAGGGAACTCCTACACAAATCAGATCCATCCAGACCTCCCCAGTGCCGTTCTTCTCTACTCCTTAGGACCCTAAAGCCACCTGGATGACAAAATTCCCATCCTCTCTCCACCCCATTCCCTATCCGTGTATTCTTCCCTCCCCTAAGGTGCTGTGCAAGCCGAGAGCAGTCTGCTCTGTAGCTGGAACATATACTGTTTTGGCTACAGGGATCCTGTGTGACTAGGAAGTTTGTAGGGGACAGCCTTATTTTAATACTAAGAGTTAGCCATGAGTACAGTCAGTCTCTTCCCCAACATGGTCTAAATTCTCTTGAATGCAAGTATGAAGCAAGTGAGGGACCAATCCTGCCTTCAGCAATACCAGCAGCTCACTACCCCTCACAGCTCACAAGTACATGCAAACTCCCTGTCCAGGGGGTGGGTGTAAAACCACTGTGTCATCAGTTCTTTCTCTCTCTCTGAAGAACCTAAGTCCCCATGACAGTCATAAAGACAGAATAAATGCTTGCAAGTTTGACAATAGGTAAAGGCACATGGGCTGCTGCCACACACACTGCAGACAGGAACCCAATTTGGGGCCATTTTCACTGCTGGGTATTTGCAGTGGAATGGCTTTGGGATCACATAGACTTTGAATTTGCAATCTACTAGGGAAGGATCTAGGCTTAATAGAACTAATAAAAGAAACCTTTAGTGTGAAAAGTGCATTTATTACTACCATTCCTGCTGGGGAGGCTCAGCAGGGCAAACTGCACCACATCTCCCCCTTCCGCCCCAGGCACTGTGCATAGTCTTCAGGTAAGGAGGGTGCAGCTGACTCTAGCATCAAGGGCCAGGCTTCTGGTCCAAAGATGGATCCTAGAGTTGAAAGAACTGACAGCTGCAAAGACCCAGATGCTAATTTATTATTGCATAATGTGGGAGACCTTGTCTTCTCCAGGGAAGCTGGAGGGTGAAGACTTCCCAGCAAAGGGTTAATCGGTTTCTGATCAACATCCAACCTAGTAGGGTTCTCAGCTCTTCAACTGTAGTGTACACTTTTTCCCATTTGGAAAGTATTGTAGCTTCAGTGTGGTTTAGTAAAACTTAACCCTCAGAGGTCAAGACATCTCCCTACAACTTGGCCTCTGTCCTATTTACGTTGCTTCTATGATTGTGGCTTAATCTCCCATGGCCAATTCGGGTAATAAGGTTATCTTTACTCCAAATGGACCTAGGCCTTTCCTAGTCAACCCTTGTCCACCTTCAGCCCCAGTGTGATCACTCAACTCTTCAATATGCCTGCTTGTTGCAGTTTTACACTGTCCTGTGCTTCCCCTAAATCGCCTTTGATGCCCACTGGTAAAAGCTAAACCCCACTGGAGGCGCTACTTCAGCCAAACTTCAAACCCTCGCCCAACTCCAGAGTAACTGGAGCTAGATGAATCTCACTGGGATGCTGGACCAGGCCCTAACGTGGTTTTTAAAACAGATACCATTAAGGAAAGAAGTTAATACAACAGAAAACACCCACTAGTAGGACCTGCTCTTTTCTCTCTCAAGACAGGTCTTTGGAGCCAAAGGGCTCCTGACACACTGAAGCATATCCCTTTGGATTCACCAGCCCACCAGCAGCATTTCATACCATCCCTATTCAACATGACTGTGCTATATAATTAACACTGGCAGAACACAAGTAAGAATGGATAGGATGCCCAGATTTAATCAATATGGCCAAAGACATGGAAGGACAGGGAGCTACAGAGGGCAGCAGGCAGGAACGTGAGCAGACAGCAGCAGCAGCAGCAAAGCAGCAGAGCAAAGCCCGTGGTGTTGCAACCAACTGGGACCAAGAGTATGGAAGGCTCAGTCCTGATTTGCTGGGGCCCCTCCCCTTGGGTATAAGTGCTCAGATCTGAACTTCAACCCCTTGCCTCATGTACACTAATCTTGATAGGAATGATGATCCAAGACAGGTTAGAACATCCTTTACTGGGTTCCCCTTCTTCCAAATTGGTATAGGCAGTTCTGTATAGTGCCAGAGAGTTAGCAGTCTTCTCTATCCCTAAGCTCTGGGAATGTCATACCACTGACTAGGGACTGGCTGGCCTTTGTCAACTGCCTATCCCCCCAAAAGCTGACAACTTCCTTAGCTGTCAGCTGACAATGCTCATTCTCTAAACGAGCACTGTCTCTTGTCTCTTCCACTCTCATGTCTCTTGCGAACATAGGCAATTCCTATAAGGAAGAATAGACATACCACAGGTTACTCTTATTTCTCATGCCTGGAAGAAAAGACTGAACTAGAAGGAGGAGCCAAGGGCAATGCCACAGTTCTGACCAAGATTTAGAGCAGCGCTACCTTTCCTGGGGACCGTATTTCAAAAGAGATGCCTCTGCAACACAGCAAAATCAAGTACTGACATGTTAACTATGCATGGCACAATTATTAGGGGAGCTGCCAGTATTGCTTCACCAGCAAGAGACAGAAGAGGAACCACAGCAGAAAGGTCAGGGTCCAACTTGCCAAGGTCCCCAACAATTTCTCTTTCCAGGATTCAGTGGAAGTTACCAGGCTGGGAAGTCACAACTAACCTGAGCAGGGCATAATATGACTTCAACTACTTGGCCTATATCTGGCTAGAGAGAGGTCTGCTCCCATAAGGAGGAAGCTCAGATGGTATCTGCAGTGGACATTTCTTGAGTATCTGCTGTGTACATGTCACTGTATTCAATGAGCCTTCGATGAGGAAGGATGCTTGTGTGAAACCCATACGTACAAAAATCCCTAGGAATGAGTTGCTCATGAAGAAGCCAGAGATGAGACCCCAGAGGCTCCACCGTAGGAAACAAGCCAGAGAAAGCAGCATTCAGAGAGAATGGGGGACAGAGAAGGGAAAGGACATGATCTCAAATGCAGTATAAGGTTGGTGTTTGGTTCTGACATGAAGCGGAGACTGAAGTACTTGTGATCAGGTCAGTTAGCTTCCTTTGGGTGGACCCCCAAAAGCTCACTGACCAGGTAACTGCTCCCAAGGAACAAACAGTGGAGTGTAGGGCTTGTAGCAAACAAGCCAGTTTTAATCACTCTGTTCCCCCAGGAGAACAACCTTTAGCACCTGAACAATAAGAATGACTCCATTCTCAGAACTTCCCCTCCCCCCAGGAGGTAGGTAAGATTATTTATCCCCATTTGGCAGCTGGGGAGGAAGTGAAAGAGCGAGAGGTCATAAGACTTGCCTAAAGTCTGACAAAGCAGAGCTCAGACCTCAAAGGTTTGGGACTCCTGATATCAGACAGGCCAGGCCTTGGCCGTCCAAGTACATCTATAAAGGAAATGCCAGGATCACACCCTGGGAGAAGTCTAACCAGAGAGCTGGGTGGACAATACCCTGAGTTGCCTTCAAGAGTCTAAAGACCCCCAAAAAACAAACAAACAAAAAGACCACTCACCCACCTGAAAGCTGGTGGGAGAGCCTAAATCGCAATACCCAGTGGAATTCCACAGTCCAAGCTGACACTAGAAGTTTGTAAAAAAAAAAAAAATAAAAACTGGGCTTAAGACACATGGAAGCAAATGCAACTAAGACTGAAAATACTCTGTTGTATAAGAATACACCACCACAAAATGAAACATATTTCAGGTACTGAAATGTTACCAAGACTATCCTAGACCCTTAGAGCTGGTGGTGGGAGGGGACGGCTTACAGATGCCTGAATGCTAGGAGGGGCAGTGGAATAAGACAGAAAGGGGACCTGTAAAAATACCAGAATGGGAATTGCCCAGCCAGGTGCTTTTGCCTGGCCTAGGGCATGGTTCCCTTCTTGCTTCTCCACCAAATTTTCTGGCAGTGGAAGAGGGACATGATTTTGAGTTTTTAAAAACAAAGATTACAGCTGATGGGGAAACCAGAGACCCCTACACACCAAAAACTAGAGGTCTTGGTCAGAGTGGACAAAGCCAGTTTGGCAGGAGAGGAAAGGCAGCACAGCTACACTGAGGTCCGGGGCCAATCACCATGCAGAGGCGAGGGCAGCAGAGGGGGGGGGGGCAGCGCAGGCACTTAGGCACAACATAGACAGACAACAGAGGGGTGGAGGTGCCTGGGGAGAAGGGCTCACTGGTTCTTTCCAATGTCACCATTACCAACTAGAGACTCAATGAAATCTCAAAGCAGGCCTGGCATTCTGAGTAGGAGGAGCTTTGTTAGGTCAGAGACCTTTCCAGAAGCTCTGCCTAGAGCTGTGTCACCTGGCTGTCAGGTCTTTCTCCCACAGTCCTCAGAAGAGGTCCCTGGCAAGGCAGTACTTCACTCTGAACCCTGGAGGGGCTTTTCTCTCTCCTGGCCCCCAAGCTGCTAGAAGCATTGTAGGAGGAATGGTGAGAAGATGGGAAAGGGCTGAAGCAGAGGATCAAGCAGAATCCTGTAGATGAGTGCTCCTCCCCCACAAACCCAGCCATAGACATCTGTAACAAAATCACCCTTTAAAGTGCACATCTCTCACAAGAAGGGTTCTGGGTGGGAACCCTCTTATTTCCAACTACGGGGCCTCCTGCCCTCCCACCACAATAAAAAAAAAAACCTTCAGTTTTACTGCTACTATAAGCTGTGGATCATCATTTTTGGCTCTTTCTTTGCTCCCTCCCTCTGCCACCTGCTCCCAAAGCCTGTACTTTCCCTTGCAGGAGCTAGGGGTGGGGAGAAAAGAACAGGGAGGCCCTGATTTTGGAATGTTTTTTATCCTCTGTGCACCCCCTTCCTTCCTTGCCCCAGGCCTGCTGCTCCCCATCACAACACCCCCGGGGCTGTCCTGGAACAATGCCATGGGTAATGAGCAACAGATCCTGCCTTGGGAGGCCGCCTTCCCGCCACCCCTTTCCCCCCAAATCTCACTGCCAAGAGAGCCAATCCCTGCTCGGCGTGTGCAAATCCTCTGCCTGCTCACAGCAAGGCTCACCTCTGGGGTTAAAGCCCCAGTCCTGGTCTGGGAAAGAGGTTCATTTTCCTGCATTGGAACGCCCTTCGATGGACAGCTTTACCTCCTGTGGAATGAAAGAGGGACGGAGCAGAGCGGCCCGTGCCTCCTCCCCTTGCACGCTGTATCTTTGGAAGTTAGGGGCTGGCCAGCAAGCCTGAGCACCAGGCTCAGGTTGGGAGGGCTCTCCCGCACGGGAGCCCTCTCCTGTGGGCTGGTTCTTCCCCTCACTGTCACATAGGTCTCTGGGTCCCAAGACCGTCCTCTCGGGCCTTTCTCGGGGGGGACCCAGCTGGCTTGGGGGAGCACAGCTGGCCTGAGAAAGCGAGTTACTGTTCAAGCTCTGTAAACTGATAGAGATGCAGACATCTCCCACCTGTAGCCGATGGCAGGGCAGAGAGAAGAGTTGTGCAGTCCGCCCAGGGCTGCAGGAGGACCAACCCTGGCCATATACAAAGAAGGGGTGTTCAGGGGGCACCTCGATGCTCACTTTGCTCTGCTGCTCGCCAACCACGAAATGCAGCATGACAAATCCAGGCCATTGGCTCTCCTGAATGTCCACGACTGTGCTAGAGTCAATCTTCAGCCCCCCGCTCACTTCGGCACTGCGCACAAAATCCTGGGTCTGGAGGTCCTCCACCCGCTTCAGCTCCCCTGTAGCCAGCTGGATGATGGCGCCTTTCATGAAATGGGAGGGCAAGTGGGAGGAGGTAATGGGGGGTGGCGTTGGCTCCTTGTCTGGGAAGGTGGCTCTGGCCTGCATGTCCAGACTTGATGCCACCAGGATCTCCGAGCCCACGGGCAGCAGGCCTGGGTCAGTTCCAGTGGGCACCAGGTTGCCATTGGCTACAACCATTGCTTTGGGTAAAGGTCTATGTTTCACCGGTTCCTGATGGGACTGAGGGTAGAACCCACGGGCCTGATTTTTCTCTGCCAGCTCTGCAGGGTTCCTGGCTGACCCTCGTCCCTCACCCTGATGGTCGGGGGTATGATGGGACAGGTTGAGGGGGCTGGGTTCATCCTTCCTCTGAGCTGCCACCACACGATAGTCCTGAGAAGCTAAAGCGCCAACCACCCGCTGGACCTCGAGGTCGGTGTCTGGGGTCCCTCGGTGTGCCGGCGCCGCCACCTCCACCCGTGGAGTCTGAGAACCTGAAAACAACTGTCCATCCACCACACATTCTACCACTGGCCCCAGTCCTTGGCCTTCGCCCTTGCTGCCGGGAGAGTCAAGGGCTTCGCTTTCCCGTCTCACTAAACTTCGCTCTCGCTGTCTCTGTCCCCCGTTGGCAGCAGCTGCTTCCAGAGCAGGCTGGCCCTCCTGAGGGGTAAGACCTGGGCTGGCGCCTGCTGGAGGGTTCTCATGCAAGGTATATGCAGCAGGTAGCCTAGACATCTGATAATATATGGGCATCCGGCCTGGAGCAAGGTCCAGTGGCTGAGTACTCGAGTGATGGGGCAACTGCCCAGGTGGGGAGGTGGCAGAGGGGGCTTTGTTAAAGGAGTGGGCCGGGGATGAAGCCTGGGGGGGAGGAGTGGCTTCTTCTGCCAGGAGTGAGGCGTATGGCACAAAGTGTGGAAGGTGAGATGTGGCGAGGTTGGCAGAAGGAGAAAGGAGGGGACTCGGTAGGAAATTAGGTGGCACAGCATAGGGAAGGCTATAAGGAGACCCAATAAACTGCAGTGAGGTGGATGGGAGCTGAGCATAGTGGATTGGGGGATAGTGGATTCCTGGATGTTGAATCAGTGAAGACGCTACATTAAACGTGGGGGGTAAGGGGCTCATGTTCACCACAGATGGGAGGCCAGTTGGTGAGAAGGTAGCAGGTGGCACAGCCACCTTATACAACATGCCATACTGGTCCACCGTCAGACCAGTGATGGCCTCAGCTCCATCACCCCCCAGGCTGACTCTGGTTCCGGCCTGGCTCTGCCCGGCTACCACGACCCCTCGGGACCATTCAGAGGCATCACTGGAGGGTGTATGGTTTGTGGAACAGCTGGTAGTTCTCCCCATATCCTCGCTGGTCACGGGGAGGTCTCGTTTCTTTGGTGGAAGACATTCCTGACTCCTCTCATGAACAGGTTTCATATTGCTTTGTGGTGTTCCTGGAGCCTGGAAGGGGTTGGCTTGCTCCTTGGGGCATCAGAAGGGGCTTCTCTGTGGCTTCCCTGCACCCCTCTCTGCTGCTGGCTGGGGCGCCCACATCTGCTAGGGAACAAATCAGAGGCAAAGAAAAGTAACCTATGGAACCAAGTCAAAGGAAATAGCAAGAACTGTGCCCAGGGAAGAAGTTATAACAAAGGGGACTAGTAGAAAAAGGAGGTATAAGAAAGGGGCAGACGAGGAGGCTATCTCCCTGTTAATCAGTCTAGAACAAGAGAGAAACAGTCAGGAAAGCCACAAGGCACAAAGAGCTACAAGGAGGAGCATTTAATGATGCATAAATAACCTGAGGGCTCCACAACCTCAAACCAACAGTTTCAGGGACCTGGACTCTTCTGGGTCTTCTCCCTTAAGGGGGCTTTGAACACATGTTCTTTGCTGCAGGCTCTTTTTCCCAAGTTCCTCCTTTTCCTACTAAAGACTAATGTGCCATCTTCTTTCCCTGAATGTATGTATGACCTCATCCTTGCTTCCTTTCCCCAGCCTAATTTGGGTTATGATCTCACCTGCTCCCATCCCTCCCACCCCAAGCCTGGATGAATCGTCTTTTGCCTCATATCACCAGTACCTCAGTAAATCCTAAGATGTGTGTGTGTGTGTGTGTGTGTGTGTGTGTGTGTGTGTTTAATCTTGCTCCCTAAACATGTTATGAAATATAGGACCTTTTTTTGCTCCAGGAAAGCCTACATCCCAACTTGGGTTCTACTGGAAGAGTGATTATACTAGCTTTACTCTATAACTCATTTCTCCTCCTCCCAGAAGAGCAATGAAACTCTTCTGACCTCACACAGACTTCCTGTTTCCTAGTCTGGCAAGACTTCTTTTCTTCTCATTGACCACCTTCAAGTTGCCCTCTCTTTTCCCTTTCTTTTTGTTTCTTTTGCCAATGGCTCCTTTTCCATTATAGGTCTGCTCTAGATAACACTTTATAAAATTTTGGTTCCATTCCTCCCAATATACCTGCTTATTTCTATCTTAGGTCTATGTGATTCATAAGGAAATTCATTTTCCTCTTATTGTCACCTTTTACAAATACTTCTGTCTACTGTCAAAAAACATCTTTTTGGTCTGAACATTTCGATGCATATGAACTTTGCAACCTATTATTTCCAATCAGGCTCCAGTTCTTTTGGATCTGAAAAGAGCTTTCTATATTACACCCTGTTCTGTTTTTCCACTATCACAACACAGATGTTTTCCTACAAGGAATCCAAAGTGCCTGTATTACCTGAGCTTCTATTGGTGCTTCTGAGCAGCTGTATTAAGTATCCTCCCCGCTGACTTGGGAGCCTAGAAGACACAAATAGGGATGAAGTAAGCAGGAGCCTGACTTCTAACCTTCCCCAGGCTCTTCATGAAAGGTAGTTCCAAAGCCACAAAAAAACTATTAAAGTCCACAAAGAGTCCTTGCTCTGTCCTCTTCTCCAAAGGTAGCAACACATTTATCCAGAGTGCCCAGGCAGTTGAAATGAGAAAAAGTCATCCCTTAAGCTCTAATTTGTAAGAAGACATCCCTAGAAAAAAATTTCCATGTGTCAAATTTCACTGTTTTGCCTTAGCATCATATTCTTCATTCTCTACCCTATTCTGTGAAAGTTAAGTTTCTTTCTGATCCAAATTTCAGTTAAACGCATGAATAAAAAATGGAAGAGTTAACACTGTTCCCATGTGAACAATGGGAAGCAGGTAATTTCACCTTTACTCAGGGCCTATGAATACACAGATGTGGAGGTTATTTAAATAAGAAAGGCAGCACTAGAGGAAAAAGAAAAATTATTTATGTTTCTGGGGCAGAAAAAGAGGTCAAGGGGGAAGCCTTATTAAGAGTTTTTCAGGGTTTAAAAAAAGGGCTCTTGTGTGTGTGTGAAAAAATTTTCCAACAACTTTACACCAAGCTGAATCAGGTGTGACAGAAACTGAAAACATCACTTTGGTCTTCATGTCCCTAACAACGGGGAAACAAAACTGCCACTAAACTATCAATATCTGGATCTACACTTGCCAAAAATACCAAGCACTAAAGAAGGGAACCCTAACTTCCGAGCACAGAGAAAGCAGTACTGGTGAGTACTCTGAGAAACGACTATCCTGTCCAGGTCCCATAGAACACTGCAAGCCTCATCCAAACTGAAGGCAACATTTATCTCTTAAATCCTTGGGGTAGTGCAGGCATCCACAAAAGGTGGCAAGATTGGGAAACAAATTCCTAATACCACAGATTACACAGGGGGCACAAGTCATGCATCCCTTCTCTGCCAGCAGTTTCAGTAACTGAACAGCAGTTAGCTTTCTCCTTCATTCCCAACAGAAACTGAGGTCACATCTTCACCCCCAGAATGAGCCTTGCTCTCCGTAACTAAAACGTTGAAGAAACCTGCCTCTAGGTCGCTAAGGGGTTAGCAAAACAAAGTAATAAAAGGATTTAAAGAGGCAAAAGTTCTGAGGGAAACACAAGAGAGCCAAGCCAGTGCGCCCAGTTCTCGCGAGGCAGAACACATTTCAGAACCTGAAACCTCGGCCTTTGGATTATTTCTCAAGAGGAAGACACAATTTATAATCCCAAACTAACGGGCCAGGGGAATCGTTCCGGAGAGCTGCCAACAGAGCCCGGAACCAAGCTCCTTTTCACGCTTGGGTCAGAATTAAGATGCTGAACCCCGCAGGAGACCCGAATTCGCTGAGGGGAAGAGGTGCGCCCGACAGAAAGGGAGAGAAGCTTGGAAGAGACTAGGGGTTACGGTTTCCTGTGAGCCTGCAATCTTTGCTCCAACAAGGGTAGGGCCTGAAATGGGGAATTCTGCGCTTTAGAGAGTGGTGGTCCGCCTTCAAGCGACGGGGCAGGAACGAGGCCCCGCAGGCGACGCTTCCTTGTTTAGGGGTCCCTTCCCGCCCCAGGGCTCGGAGACCCTGGCCTAGAGAGACGTAGCCGCGGGGGCAGAGGGGACTGGAGCCGCCTTCGGGGCCGGCGGGAGAGAAGCGTACGGGAGACGAGGCGCGGCCTCTTTCGCTCCCTCTGTCCGCGGTTTCCAGGCCCTGGTCCGGTGGGGCAACAGGCTCCGAGGGGCCACTTCCCCCGGAGCTCTGAGCCCAGGCCTGTTTGGCCTCGGTCAGGCAGCCACCACTCCCGGCGACACTCACCGGCCCATCTCACAGCGCTCCCCGGGCTCCTCCCGCTCGTCCCGGAGCCGCGGCAACCGCGGCCGCCGCCATCCCCGGCCCCGGAGCCGCCCCACACCCAGCGCCCCCCCAGCCGGGCGCCCGGAGATGGCGTCATACGCGTCCCGCCCCCGGCGCGGGGAGATTGCGTCACGGCCCGAGCGAAGAACGACGCCCAGGACTACCCGGGAGGGGCGGAGACTGGCCACCCGCCCTCGCGTCCAGCGCCCCCTCTGGTGGGAAAACGAACTCCTCCCTGAGAATGGGTCACGTGATAGGGCAGTGCCCAGCCCCCTCACCCGACAATGACCCTTCCTTGCTTTTCTTTTTTCTTTTCTTTTTTTTCTCTTTCTTTTCTTTTTTGTGGTGCTGGGGATTGAACCCAGGGGCATTCTGCCTCCGAGCTGCACCCCCATCCCTACTTTATTTTTTATTTGGAAACAGGGTCTCGCTAAATTGCTGAGAGCCTCGCTAAATTACTGGGGCTGGCTTCAAACCTACAATCCTCCTGGCTCAGCCTCCCAAGGACTGGGATTACAGGCGTGCGCCACCACGCCCGGTTTATGACCTTTCCTTTCTACTCCAGTAAATTCTGGGGATTCCCAAATAGAGCCCTGTGTGTGGCCATCAGCGACCCACATTGCCTGGGCTTCTGGTCCTAACTGCTCGGGGAACCTCGGGGAATCATGTGGTGACCTAGACACTGGAGAGTAAGGAAACCCCTCCCGGGGGCAGGGTCGATAGAATAGCTCCTTAAAAGTTGAGAAACGGCCCTGGGTCAGAAAAGAGAGACCCAGAGTCTAGGGAAAGGTGAAGCAAGTAGTGGAAGACCTGAAAGTGGGGAATTAGAAGAAGGGGTTTGATACAGCTGAAACAGCTGGTAGTGTTTCAGAATGCCCCTCTGTTTAATTCCCAGTAACACACACAATTCGATAGAAGAACTCTCCATTTTGTTATGTGAAAAAATAAGTATAAAAGCCGGGCGTGGTGGCGCACGCTTGTAATCCCAGTACTTTGAGAGGCGGAGAACGGAGGATCCGGGTTCGGGGCCAGCCTCAGCTAGCTCTCTCTCTCTCTCTCTCTCTCTCTCTCTCTCTCCTTAGTGAGGCCCTCCTCAACTTCGTGACACCCGGTTTCAAAATAAAGTATAAAAAACAGGGCCAAGGGTGTAGCGCGGAGGTAGAACGCCCCTGGGTTCAATCCCCTGTACCGCAAAAAAAAAGTATATACAACATGATATTGTGCATTTAATGTTAAAAGATGCATGTTTATGTATATATACAGAAAAAAGTAGAAGGGATACATAACTAGTAACATTGGTTATCTCTGGGGAAGAAAGTGGAATTAGGCTGTGGTCAAAAGGAACAAAAACAACTTATGGTATTGTTTAAATTTTTATGAGAATATTACCATAGAAATATATCAGTTGGACTGGGGGTACAGCTTAGTGGTACAACACATGACTTGCATGCACCAGGCCCTTGGTTCAATCCCCAGCACTAGAAATAATAAGTTAAGATACAAATACAATACATGATCTGTGTGATTCTTCCCATGGAATTCTTTTTGTGTGTGTGTGTGTGTGTGTGCTGGGGATTGAACCCAGGGGGCATTCTACCTTTGAGCTACAACCCAGACCTTTTATTTTTATTTTTAAACAGGGTCTCAAGTTGCTGAGGGTCTTGCTAAATTGCTAAGGCTGGCATTCAACTTGTAATCCTCTTGTCTCACCTCCCAAGTACTGGGATTACTGGAGTGCACCACTACACCCAGCTCTAGGGAATTCTTAGGCCTCAATTTTTATAATTTCTCACGTGGATGGGCACAAATGATCGTCCGTCAAACTGGGTGTGGTGGTGTGTGCCTATAATCCCAGTACTTGGGAGGCTGAGACAGAAGGATCACAGGTTTGTTTGTTTGTTGGGTGGTTGGTTGGTACTGGGGATAGAACCCAAGGGCCTTCTACCTCCAGGCTACACCCCCAGATGTATTTTTTTTATTTGGAAACAGGGTCTTGCTAAGTTGCTGAGAGCCTCACTAAGTTGCTGAAGCTAGCTTCAAACCTGCGATCCTCCAGTCTCAGCCTCCCAAGTACTGGGATTACAAGCGTGCTCCCCCATGCCCAGCAGGATGACAGGTTTGAGGATAGCCTCAGCTACATAGCGAAACTCTCAGCAACCTAGTGAGACTCTGCTTCAAAACAAAATAAATAAATAAATAAATAAAAACAGCTGGGGCTGGGCGTGGTGGCGCACACTTGTAATCCCAGTACTTGGGAGGCTGAGACCGGAGGATCCGAGTTCGTGGCCAGCCTCAGCTACTTAGTGAGGCCCTGTTTCAAAATAAAGAATAAAAAATAGGGCTGGGGGTGGACCTTGGAGGTAGAATGTAGAATGCCCCTGGGTTCAATCCCCGGTACTGCAAAACAACAACAACAAAAACAAAACAAAACAAACAAAAAACAGCTGGGGGTGTATCAGAGGCAGAATACCCCTGGGTTCAGTCCCCAGTACCACAAAAGAAAAAAAGCATCATCAAAATTATGGCGCATCATCAAAATTATGGCGCACCACCAAGTACACCCCCATAAACGCCGGGTAACAACACATAGTGAAGCTAACTGCTGCATCTAAATCAGCAGAGGGCTTTGCTTCATGAATGTTAATACTATTCATGACAGTCTCCTCTCTCTGGCCAAGAAGGAAGTCCTGTGGTCACTCAGTGAATCCATTTTAGCTCAAACTGGCATCCTGGTTTCTAGTTCCTTGCTTAGCTCACTAAACTGGCATTAAAACCACCAAGACAGAAACTCGCCAACAATCCAGGGGTATTCAAGGATAGCCACTTTCCCCTGATCGAAGTGTACACTCAGCTTCTTTTTTTCTACACGGTTGAAAGAGCAGTCACAGGTAGATGCAAGCAAAAGGTTTTTTTGGCCACCAGCCATGAGCACGATGACATAATGCAAAGGCATGCCTGTTTTCAAAGCAGGACATTCTGATTGGTGAAGCACAGGTGATTTCCTGCCTTGGTGTGGCAGTCCCAAAAGGGTGGGTCCTGTCTCCCTGTTTCCTTTTCCAGAACTCTTCGAACAATCGTCATTTCTTTGGTGGTACGTCTTGACGGTAGGAACTTCCGTAGTAACAGTTTGACAGGAATATTAGTGATAAGTAAACTAATAGAGATTTCAGATTTATGACACTAGACTAACAAAGAGTTTCCTCATTTCTCCAAAAACTTGTACTGTTCTCTGGAATCTAGATATGATATCTAGTCCAGATATATAAGTTATTTATATTAAGTCAATCCAGGGATTTGCACAGATAACTGGTTCAATAAATCGTCAGTGAATGAAACTTCACATGTTTTCAATCTCTCTCATCTGAAAGCCCTTCATTTTCTCTCACTGACTTTTTAAAGGTCTCCCCTAAGTTTTAAGAAGTGATGGAGTAAAGGAGGATTTTAATGGTATTTGGGGACTGAAAAATTGACCTTCAATCTGTTTTATCCACTCACCATTCCCTGGATACCGACTGAATTCCTTTGTCGTGCACAGATTGAATTTTTCTGAGGGGAGAGCCTGCGCGAGTCTGGTGGAAGGGAGAGGACGATAGTAAAACCTTGCTAGTCTGGTTCTTCCTCTTCCTAAACAGAGAGCTGCCTGGTTCCTCTTGGTGACTGACTTTTCTAGACCTGTCGTACCATCAGAGTAAGCTCAGACAACTCTCCCTATGCTATTTAACATTAGGGATCAAGCCAGAGAGGTGTGCCGGTGACATGGGGAAATGTGTGTCATAACTGGAGGACTAGGTGGCTGAGGCCACCTTTCTCACACTGTCACATCTTCCTGTGTGTAGGCTTCAGCATGTAAAGTGTTGTGTGTATTTTAGGAAAGGAACTCTTGTCTTTGGAGGCCAAAGGCAAAAGCAACAGCAACTCCCCAGCAAACGCTGAATTACAGAACCATTTAGTGGGTTTAGCTTTCCCTAAAGTGTGTTGATGCCTGATATTAGATTGTTTTTCCAGAAGCTTTTCTCAATGTCTAAATATAGAAATACACAATTTTCAAACTTCTGACTTATCTACTTTGAATAATTCGGTGTCCTTCTGTGTCTTCATTTTCACTTTTTTTTTTTTTTTTTTTTTTTTTTTTTTTTTTTTTTTTTTTGCGGTACTGGGGATTGAACCCAGGGGCATTCTACCTCTGAGCTACACTTCCAGCCCTATTTTTTATTCTTTATTTTGAAACATGGTCTCATTAGGTTGTGGAGGGCCTCACTAAGTAGCTGACGCTGGCTGCAAACCCATGATCCTCCTTTTTCAGCCTCCCAAGTACTGGGATTACAGGCATGTGCCACCAGGGTGGGCTTCACATATTTTTAATGTTATGTGGCCTCTCCTGATTCCAGAAGGGATTTCCCTTTCAAATTCATTACTATGGGAGCCAGACACGGTGGTGTATGCCTCTGATCCCAGTGTTTGGGAGGCTGAGACAGGACGATCTCAGGTTAGATGTCAGCCTCAACAATTCAGGGAGACCTTAACAAGACCCTGTTTCAAAATAAAAAATAAACCGGGTGTGGTGGCGCATGCTTGTAATCCCAGTACTTGGGAGGCTGTGACAGGAGGATCAAAGGTTCGCGGCCAGCCTCAGCTACTTAGTAAGGCCCTCCCCATCTTAGTGAGACCCTGTTTCAAAATAAAGAATAAGCCGGGTGTGGTGGCACACGCTTGTAATCCCAGTACTTTGGGAGGCGGAGACCGGAGGATCCGGGTTCGCGGCCGACCTCAGTGTGCATGCGCGTGCGCGCGATCTCTCTCTCCCTCTCTCTCTCTCTCTCTCTCTCTCTCTCTCTCTCCACCTAGTGAGGCCCTCGGCAACTTCGTGAGACCTGGTTTCAAAAATAAAGCATAAAAAAATAGGGCCGGGGGCGTAGCGCGGAGGTAGAACGTCCCTGCGTTCAATCTCTGGTACCGCAAAAAAAAAAAAGAAAACAAAATAAAGAATAAAATATAGGGCTGGGGGTGAAGCTAGGAGGTAGAATGCCTCTAGGTTCAATCCCAGTACTGCAAAAAAAAAAAAAGATAAATAAAAACAAAATAGGGTTGAGGATGTACCTCAGAAATAGAATGCCCCTGGATTCAATCACCAGTACCACGCATGCACAATATATCTCTATCTATCTACCTATCTATCTCCATATTAATGGATATTTTCTTTAGAAGGAGGTCTTGTAATTTCTCCCTAGGTGGACCCATAGGTCCTGTGTGGAGGGAACTCTCCCTGTCTTGTCACTTCCTCAGAGACTTTCATTTTTGTCAGAAACTTCCGGCAGAACTCTCAAAGATTGCGGTAAAAATGCGATTTGAATAAATTAAAGGAAGCCTAACCCTTATTTGAATTACAAGTCATTTCTGGGGAATTGGCTTACAGAGAAGCAAGTGCATTCAGGCCATTGCTGAGCCAACAGGAATTCCTTCCATGGGGTTTGTTGAATGAATGAAGTGGACTAGGGAAAACTGGAGCCCCTCGTAATCCCTGTAACTCTCTTTCTCTGGGCAGCTTGCTGGGCAAAGTCATTTGTGAACTGCTGCGTCTTGTGGTGAAATAATGTTCAGCTCTCCCTTCAGAGCTGACTGCCTCCGGGTTAACTTGCAACTGGTTATCAATCGTCTAAAACTCCTGGAAAGAAAGAAAAGTGAGTAAACACTCCAAACAACTAGGCATGTTGCTTCTTAGAGCGCTGTGAAATCCCCAAGGCCACATATCTTCTAAGATCTCACTCGGTAATTTGGGAATTTAAAGGAGGATTTCTGTCTTCTAGAAATAGGATCACGAAGCCGGCTGTGGTGGTAGATGCCTGTAATCCCGGTACTTGGGAGGCTGAGACAGAAGGATTCCAGGTTCAAGGGATGGAACCCAGGGTGCCTCCAAGCTACACCCAAGGTTTCCAAAGTTTCAAAATATAAAACTATATCCAAATATCTGTACTTTTTGCCACCCAAACAGGGAACTTTATTAAGTCTTTTCAAAGGTTACAGTAGCTCTGAAGTATGAGCCCTCTGGTCAGGTTTTTCTGGAAAGGTTTATCTTTTTTTTTTTTGAGGTACTGGGGATTGAACCCAGGGGCATTCTACCTCTGAGCTACACCCCCGCCCTATTTTTTTATTCTTTATTTTGAAACAGGGTCTCACTAAGTTGCGGAGGGCCTCACTAAGTTGCTGAGGCTGGCCGCGAACCCGGATCCTCTGGTCTCAGCCTCCCAAGTACTGGGATTACAAGCGTGCGCCACCACGCCCAGCTGGCTTATCTATTTTTGAACACACACACACACACACACATTGCTATTCTTTAACCAGGTGACAGATCAAGTAGTGTCGCACCCATGTAGCAGGCATAGTGTGGACAAGTGTTGTCTTTTTTCTTTAAATCTAATGTATTTTCTCTTGTCTCCACTATTTCCTTATTCCAATGGGTCACATGACCCATTAACCCTTCAATTAACTAAACAACTGATGCTCTTTAATCACAAGGAAGGTTCAATGAAATAAGTATAGCACATAAATGCAGTTTTCTGATGCTCAGTAAATATCCCTATTGAAAACCATCTATCTATGTATCTATCCATCCATCTATATTTGGAAGTTTGACTAACAATCATGACTGTCCTTGAACCTGTGATTCTCCTATCTCTGCCTCCCAAGTACTGGGATTATAGATGTGTGCCACCACGCCCGGTTTATAAATTTTAAACTGCATGACCACGTGTTCTTTTATTTGATCCTGACAACCCAGATATGCATATTATTGTCCAGTTAAATATTATCCTCTTTTTACAAGTGCAAGTGAAGAATTTATGGCATGAAGTAGAAGAGTGATTTGAGATAAATTAGAAGAAATTAGCCATGTGCTACCTAAATTTATCTAAATTTATTCCTTTTTTTTTCTTTTGCAGTACTGGCGATTGAACCCAGGGGCATTCTACCTCTGAGCTACACCCCCAGCCCTATTTTTTATTCCTTATTTTTAAACAGAGTCTCACTAAGTTACAGAGGGCCTCACTAAATAGCTGAGGCTGGCCGCGAACCCGGATCCTCCGGTCTCAGCCTCCCAAGTAGTGGGATTACAAGCGTGCGCCACCACGCCCGGCTTCATTACCTCATTTTAAAAAGGAATAAATTTGCTGGGCATGGTGGCGCACGCTTGTAATCCCAGTACTTGGGTGGCTGCAATCCGGGTTCGAGGCCAGCCTCAGCTACTTAGTGAGGCCCTCCGCAACTTAGTGAGACCCTGTTTCAAAGTAAAGAATAAAAAAATAGGGATGAGGGTATAGCTCAGAGGTAAAATGCCCCTGGGTTCAATTCCTGGTACCACAAAAAAAAAAAAATAAGGTAATGAACTCGGCATGGTGGAATATGCCTGTAATCCCAGTACCTGGGAGGCTGAGACAGGAGGATCACAGGTTCAAACCCAGCATTAGCAACTTAGGTTGTCAGCAACTTAGAGAGAACCTGTTTCTATATAAAAAATAAAATAGGGCACACCCCACACCAAAAAAAAAAGAGGTAATAAAGCTGGGTGTGGTGGAGCACGCTTGTAATCCCAGGACTTGGGAGGCTGAGACAGGAGGATCACAGGTTTATGACCAGCATCAGCTACTCAGTGAGGTACTTCACAACTTAGTGAGACCCTGTTTCAAAATAAAGAATAAAAAATAGAACTGGGGGTGTAGCTTGGAGGTAGAATGCCCCTGGGTTCAATCCCCAGTTCCGCAAAAAAAAAAAAAGATAATAAACCAGGTGTGGTGGTGCATACTTTTAATCTCAGTACCTGGGAGGCTGAGACAGGAGGATCACAGGTTAGAGGACAGCTTCAGCAATTTTGTGAGACTCTCAACAACCTAGAGAAATCCTGTTTCCAAACAAAAACAAAAGGGCTTGGGGTGTAGCTTGGAGGCAGAACACCCCTGGGTTCAATACCCAGTACCTCAAAAATAAATAAATAAATAAATAAATAAATAAATAAATATTAGCCGGGTGTGGTGGCGCACACTTGTAATCCCAGTACTTGGGAGGCTGAGACAGGAGGATCCAGCCTCAGCTACTTAGTGAGGCCCTCTGCAACTTAGTGAGACCCTGTTTCAAAATAAAGAACAAAAAATAGGGCTGGGGGATATAGCTCAGAGGTAGAATGCCCCTGGGTTCACTCCCCAGTTCCACAAAAAATAAAAAATAATAAATAAATAAATTTATAAAGTAATCCTGGCCTTCTGTCACTCCAGGGTTCTATTTGCATCACAGAGTGTTACCTGGGCACACAATACATGTTTGCTGATACTGGAGTTGGTGTAACAGCCGCTTCGCATTTATGGGAACCAAGTCCAGTAGTACTGTGATGTCTTTCCCCTAACATGTCTAGAGGAAACCTTTGCCCCCTTCCAAGCACTGAGCTTGGCGTTTATTTCAGATTCAAATACAGTCTCATGTCAACATGTTTGCTGTGAAAGTAACTCTTGTCTATTCATGATTAGATAGTGAGCACTACTTTTAGGGTACGGCAGACAGACAGAGGATTTAATTTGGACGCTCAGAGGTTTTTCTGGCTTGTGAAAAAGCATTCTCCAGACTCAATCATCAGATGATAACACAAGATAGTAAGACTTCACTTGTCCCAATGGATTGACTGGATCAGGCCCTATTTGTCACCTTTCCAACCTGATTCTACTTATTAGTTCTATCGCATAATGTGCTGGAATGCATAAGAATTTGCAGCCTGAAGATTTGGATTTGAGTTCTAATTTAACCAATTATTCCTAATCATGTGACCACGGGCAAGCCATGTAACCCCTCAGTCTCAGTTTTCTCAGAGACCAAATGTAAATTACAATACAGAACTCACACAGATGTTACTGGGATCAAATGGAACTGTACATATGAAAATGTTTTCAAAGTGCAAAGCACAACCAGGCACCATGGTGCACACCTGTAACGAGTCATCACCCCAGTAATTCTAGTACTTGGGAGGCTGAGACAGGAGGATTGTAGGTTTGAGGCCAGCCTCAGCAACTTAGTGAGACCCTCAGCAACTTAGCTAGATTCTGTTTCAAAATAAAAAATGAAAAGGGCCAGCAGTGGGGCCGCACCCCCCTAACCCTAGTACTTGGGAGGCCGAGACAGTAGGATCGCACATTCAAGGCAAGTGTCAACAATGTAGTGAGACCCTGAACAACTTGGCAAGAACCTGTTTCAAAACAAAAAAATAAGAAAGGCTGGGGGTATAGCTCAGAGATAGAACTCCCCTGGGTCGAATCCCTTGTTACACACGCACACACACACACACACACACACACACACACACACGGAAAGCACTACCTGCCTTCTTCTTTCTCTTCTTCTTCTTGGGTTAGGCAAGTGTTCTACCTAGCCCCCATTCTCCATTTTTAATAACTAATCTTATTTTTTTAGTACTGAACATTATTGAACTCAGGGATGTTTTATCTCTGAGCTATACCCCCAGCCCTTCTCATCTTTTCATTTTCTTTTTTTCTTTTTTTGTGGTACTGGGGCATTTTACCTCTGAGCTACACCCCCAGCCCTATTTTATTTTTATTTTGAGACAGGGTCTCACCAGATTGATGAGAGTCTCACTATTGCTGAGGCTGTCCTCGAACCTGAAATCCTCCCGTCTCAGTCTCCCAAGTACTGGGATTATAGGTGTGCGCCACCACACCCAGCTTTCATCTTTTATTTTGAGACAGATTCTTGGTAAGTTGCTGAGGGTCTCACTAAGTTGCTGAGGCTGGCATGGAACCAGTGTTATAAAAGTTCACTATTAGCTGGGCGTGGTGGCACACACTTGTAATCCCAGTACTTGGGAGGCTGAGACCGGAGGATCCGGGTTCGTGGCCAGCCTCAGCTACTTAGTGAGGCCCTCTACAACTTAGTGAGACCCTGTTTCAAAATAAAGAATAAAAATAGGGCTGGGGGTGTAGCTTGAAGGTAGAATACCCCTGGGTTCAATCCCCAGTACTGCAAAAAATAAAATAAAATAAAATAAATAAATAAAAGTTCACAATGAAATATTTTATGAAAGGTAAGCCCAAAGGAGAAAACAAAGGTCATTGCCAAATCCCGCCCCCTGGTGTGGTGTTCTCAACCTTTAGCAGGTATCAGAATCCCAGTGAGGACTTCTTACGACACAGATTACTTGACTCTGCTTCCAGAGTTTTGACTCAGTATTTCTGGGGTGAGGACCAATAATTTGCATTTCTAACAAGTTCCCACATGATGCAAATGCTGTTGGTCTGGGGATGAGATTTTTTTTTTTTTCCGGTACCGGGGATTGAACCCAGGGGCGTTCTACCTCCGCGCTACACCCCCGGCCCTATTTTTTTTATACTTTATTTTGAAACTGGGTCTCACGAAGTTGTGGAGGGCCTCACTAAGGAGAGAGAGAGAGAGAGAGAGAGAGAGAGAGAGAGAGACAGGGAGAGAGAGAGAGAGAGAGAGAGAGTGAGAGAGAGCTGAGGCTGGCCGTGAACCCGGATCCTCTGGTTTCCGCCTCCCAAAGTACTGGGATTACAAGCGTGCGACACCACGCCCAGCTGGGGATGAGATTTTTTAGGGGGGTCTGGGGATTAAACACAGGGGCCCTTTACTGTTGAGTTACACCTCAGCTCTTTTTCATTTTTTTATTTTGAGACAGGGTCTCTGTAAATCGCCCAGGCCAACCAGGAGCTTGCAACCCTCTTGCCTTAGCCTCCTGAGTAGTTGGGATTCCAGGTGTGTGCCACCTCACCTGGCTGGGGATGAGAACTTGAGGACCAGCGACCTAGTTCGACATATATAACTATAAATATTTGTCTGTTTTTATAAAAATATTGCTTTGCTTTATTGTGTAAAATGCATTTTTTAGCCAGGTATGGTGGTGCATGCCTGTAATCCCAGTATTTAGGAGGCTGAGATAGGATTGCAGGTTTGAGGACAGCCTCAGCAAGTAGTGAGACTTTCATCAATCTAGCGAGACCCTGTTTCCAAATAAAAAATAAAATAGGGCTGGGGTATAACTCGGAAGTAGAATGCCCCTGGGTTCCATCCCTAGTACCATAAACCAAAACAAAACAAACAAAAAATACATTTTTTAAATTCAACAAATCCTCTTTACACAGTCATTTTTCTTGTTTTGTCTTTGTGGTGTGGGTAATCAACCCAGGGCCTCTCACATGCTGGCTCTATCTCTGAGCTACCCAAACCCATCTGTGTGTGTATGTGTGTGTGTGTGTGTGTGTGTGTGTGTGTGTGTGTGTGTGTTACTGGGAATTGAACCCAGGGGCATTCTACCACTGAGCTATATCCCTAGGCCTATTTTATTTTTTATTTGGAAACAGGGTCTCACTAAGTTTCTGAGAGCCTCGCTAAATTGCTGATGCTGGCTTCGAACCTGCAAGCCTCCTGTTTCAGCCTCCCAAATATTGGGATTACAGGCATGCACCACCGCGCCCGGCTCATCCTATTCATTTTTTTTTTAATATGTGCTTCATGTTACAGCTGAACTGGCCCAGAAAGCAAGGAAGGAGATCGCTGACAATTTGGCCGCTGGGAAGGATGAGCGAGCTCGGATCCGCGTGGAGCACATCATCCGGGACGACTACCTCGTGGAGGCCATGGAGATCCTGGAGCTGTACTGTGACCTGCTGCTGGCTCGGTTTAGCTTGATTCAGGCCACTAAGTGAGTGCCTCATTTCACAGGCTCAGAGAAGTGACAGTACACCCCTCCCACCTGTGAGGGAGGGGGTCACTCTAACTTGGCACCACTGAAGGACTTCATCTCTAACTTTTTTTTTGTGTGTGTGGTACTGGGGATGGAACCCAGGGACATTCTACCTCTGGGCTACACCCTCAGCCCTGTTTTTTATTCTTTATTTTGAAACAGGGTCTCACTAAGTTGCGGAGGGCCTCACTAAGTAGCTGAGGCTGGCTGCAAACCCGAATCCTCTGGTCTCAGCCTCTCAAGTACTGGGATTACAAGCATGTACCACCATGCCTGGCATCTCTAACTTTTTTTTTTTTTTTTTTTTTTTTTTT
>PVJS01029750.1:0-24561 GCA_004027185.1 Glis glis
TGTGTGTGTGTGTGTGTGTGTGTGTGTGTGTTACATAGGATGGAACCCAGGGGCATTTTACCTCTGAGTGATACCCTCAGCTCTTTTTATAATTTTTTTATTGTTTTGAAAAAGGGTCTTGCTAGGTTGCTGAGAGCCTTGAAAAATTGCTGAGGGCTGTCTTGAACCTGTAATCCTCCTATCTCAATCTCCCAAGTACTGGGATTACAGGCATGAGCCCTCACACCCAGCTATATTTCCTAATTTTAAAGTTACACATAACAGCTGTAAAATGTTAAATAATACACTATACAAATAATATGTATTTTATGAATACGTGTATGTGTGTGGGTATGTATGTACAATCATATTATATACCAAGGTTACTACTAATGAATAATTAGCTCATGAACAAGGGCATATAATGTATGAATAGTCCCAATGTTTTGATCCTAGATTCCTGGGCATATGCAAAGGCATGATAATTTTAAGCTATTCTTCATATTCTTTAGGAGGATTAAAACAAAAGCAAGGTTTTAGCAACATCAAAACAATCTAAGAAGCATTGGAACTTACAAGAGCCTCAGAGAAAGATGATTTACTCAAGATTCCTCAGCAGTTAGAAGTATCTGCTTAGCATGTTAAATATTCAGTCCATGTCAAGTAGGTAGCAAAATGAGTTATTATGTCAGTGGATTTCAGAAGACTGGGTTGACGAGAGCAACGTAAGTCTTAGAAATTTGTTCAGTTTCTCTCCAGTGCAACACCATTAAATTTAATTACAAAGGGAAACTTATTTTTGTTATACAAATAATATCCCCACGTAGCCTAATTTAAACTAATTGCCTACACAGTTTTCATTCCAAGGGGAAAACTAAACTAAAATAAGTGCTGACTTATTGAAAATGTCTTTAATTATATTATCACATTGAATTCTACTTTGACCCTTCTTCAGAAGTTACTTTTAAAATCAGAAATGTTACTGCAAATTGTGGCATACCTGCAATTTCTACAACTTCACTCCTGCCTGACCTACTTTACTAGTCATTTTTCCTTCTAACATAGAAATTATCTTTCTGCAGAAAAATCACCAAGTATCTACAATGGGACGTGAATAACTATGCTATTTTTCTTCATTTTCATTTC
This sequence comes from Glis glis, assembly GCA_004027185.1. Taxonomy (NCBI): domain Eukaryota; kingdom Metazoa; phylum Chordata; class Mammalia; order Rodentia; family Gliridae; genus Glis; species Glis glis. Next base: position 1,126 of record PVJS01029750.1, read on the forward strand.
TCATTATCTTATTACATTTTAGGAGGAGAAAAACCTCTCTATGAATTCAGAGGTGAAAGAAGAACAGTGTGTGGCCTTGGGGACTGAGGGATTTTTGCACACAAGCATACCTCAGGACTAGTGTCAAATGTACCTTCTGTACAATGCCATGGTTAGCAACATTGGAACAAAGGGCTGAGCTCCTGATTTCTCTCACAGCATGGAAGAAATAAGATTTTTAATTGGATTCAACGATGGCCTCACCAGCTCCATGTCACTAGCTCTTATAGGGAGATAACTTTTAAGCAACATCAGTCAAGCTGGCTGAAGGGCAACCCAACCCATCATTAACTCAAATCTTGATGACTGGCTGGAAGAAGAGCTCCAGAGACACCAACAGAACCGAGAAAGCAAAGCTGCTGCCTGTCAGTTACTAGGTCAGGCTTTCCACGGGCTTCCTTCTCAATTCTCTTTAACTTTGCGGTGGGAGTGAGAGGGCCCAGATTTTCTCATGTCTAGTCCTGGTGTAAGAGACATAGCTTCCTGGAAAAGTAATTATTTAAAAAGTAATTATTTAATCTAGCATACTTTATCCACTCCCGAGGATTTTTTTACCAGCCCCAATGATGGACATATACATGAAGGTACAGTTTTTAGGAGAATTGGGGGAAGATTTGGGCAGTGCTGTGTAGGCTTTCCTTGGAAATGTGCTTCCTATGTCTGGTTTTAAAAAATTCAGTTTACAAAAAAATAAATAAAGATATGGAGGTAAGTAAAAAGGTTTTAAAAGTCAGTTCATTTCATTGCAATAGCATCATGTTCAGAATTGTCAGCGAATATGTCCTTGTAAGATTCTTTTTGTCATCTGTTTTCTGAGAGACTAACATTTTAATTGTTTAATGAAGAGGGAGAAGTTTTGAATCTGATGTGAAAACAGGAAGGTTTCTCAACCTTGGCTACGCTGGCATACAGCTCAGATAGTTCTTTGTTGTAGAGGTGGTGTACCGTGCATTGTGGGAGGATCAGCAGCATCCTTGGCCTCCTCTGCTAGATGCCAGTGGTACCTCACCCCCTTGTACAACCAAAAAAGAAAAAAAAAAACATCTCTAGACATTTCCAGATATCCCCTAGTAGCAAATGTGCCCTTAGTTGAAAACTACTTAGATAAGTATAGATCTATGAAACCAACTACTTTTCTGCTTTCTTTCCAACTACTCATAACAGGTGGAAAGGCCAAGCAAATTAGATCTTCATCATAAACATCCTCCACTACACTCCTGACATCTGTGTTCAGTGGGGAGGGAAGAGGTGAATACATTCAGCAGAGTGAAGAATTTCTCTTTGGTGGATTGTGTGTAAAAGGGAGCATTAAGCCACCATGGAAAATTATTAGCAGAAGGTAACAAGACTAATCCCAGCTACTTGGAGGCTGATGCAGAAGGGTCGTAAATTCAAGATTGCTACTTAAGGAGACCCTGTATCAAAATAAAATAAAAAAAGTAGTTGGGGATATGGGTCAGTTTGGGAGGCTCTGGATTCCATGCCAGTTCAGGGGAAAAAAAAGAAAAGAGAAAAGGAAAGAAAGAGAAGAAGGAGGAGGAGAAGGAGGAGGAGAAGGAAGAGGAGGAGGAGGAGGAGGAGGAGGAGGACGACGACGACGACGACGACGAGGGGGAGGAAGAGGAGGAGAAGAAGAAGAAAAAGGACAAATTCAATATCTGAATAGTTTGTCTTCTCCCTGAATTTCACAAGACATTCACAAAGATCTACAGTGATTATATAGAATGATCTGATATCAAATAGGAGCTAGAAGACACCAGTCACTCAGGAGTATTTGGGACACAGCAGAGCTGAAATCACACAGAAAAATTATAGTGTCTTTGGTCACAATTAAAGCATAACTTCATTTTCACATTTGAGAATTTCATTTTAAACATTGAGAGGTGAATGAGCTAGAAACAGAATGGCATGATGTAACAGGCAAGAACAAAAGAAAAATATAACTTTCCATTATTATTCTAATGTTAATACTATTCTCTCATAATTTTATGTTTGAAGTGGTAAATATGAAAGAGAAACAGAAACTCTAAACAAAAGAAAATCTTAACTATTAAGAATTGTTTTTAAAAATCTAGACTATAAAGATGCAACAATATTGTTACCTAAATAAGTAAGCTTTAGCCAGACATGGTGGCACAGGCCTGTAATCCCAGTATTTGGGAGGGTGAGACAGAAGGATTGCAGGTTCAAGGCCAGCATCAGTAACTTAGGGAGACCCTCATCAAATTAGTTTGAAAACCCTGTTTCCAAATACAAATAAAATAAAATAGGGCTGGGGCTGTAGTGTAGCTCAGAGGTAGAATGCCCCTGGATTTCATCTCCAGTACCACACACACAAGAAAAGAAATAAGCTTACACACCATTTACTCTATTTAGAGCTTTGCTTGAACCTTTATAATTATTTAAAGGAGGTTCTTGCCTTTTCAGTTGAAAAATGGAGTATGTACTGAATTGCCTAAAATCCCTTCCAGTTCAAGATTGTGCTATTTATTCTTTAATGAGTCACCTACCATTGTCCAAACATGAAAAAGTCAATGACAAGACCAACAGATCCTTTGCAAGACAACATTTACATTCTTATTCTTTCTTTTTCCGTAGCCTTTGGCTAAAACACAAGGAAAGAATTTACAGGGAAATAAACATACACAAAAAGAAAATTTTCATTTTTGTCTTAAAAAGTTTATAATTTACTTTGAAAATTAGGCAAAGATGAATAATTATTCTGGGCTTTATTTTCTAAGCAGAGCTATTATTCGATTATTTTGTCACTTCATTTTTGTTTCTTTGGTCAACAGAGCTAAGAGTCTTATTAATGATTTAATTTTGATAAGAGAACTCATGACCATATTTTAGGACATGATCAAGGGCTAATTCCAGGGTGTCCCTGAAACTAAGACACACATGATGAGTTATTACTGACAGCAGCCTCGTTATAAATTCAGTCTGATAAAATTGACCACAGATACAAGGAATTCGTTAGATTATTATATTACTAAATTTTAATTTTGTAGAGAATTTGGCAGGAGAGTATGGTCATGTGGTGTTCAACACTGTTCAATTTTCATAATGACTGCCAACTTGGTTTCTTGGCACTGTGATGTGAAAAGTCCAGTGACAGAGATTAAGCTTTACTAAAAATGCAGACAAAGGTAATGTTTATGAATTTGCTAACTAACAGCTCTGCAGCATGATACTCAATGTTTATCCATAGAGCTGAAGCAGCACGGAAAGTAGTAGAACTCTACTCCTTAATGTGTTCCCTGCCAACTCCAGTCAGCTGGGATGAATTCTAAGCACGACAAAGTACTTAGATCAGGAGAAATAGTTGAATCATTGTCTTAGCGCCAAGAATATGCCAACAAGATGTTGTTTTTTGTATAATGATGTTTCTTACTTCTGTTTTCCTAGATGATAATATCACTCCATGCACAGGGGAAAAATGGTTTCTAACCATCATTCCATTTATACACTCCCTTGAATGAGCCATGTTCTTTATCTTCTGTAACTACCATAAAGAGTGAATGCTGTACCCCAAAAGGAGATGAGAAAGCTAAGGCTGAGAGTGCCTGAGTGCCTCACCCCAAAACTCCCAGTATACTAATACGTTAAACTAAGATTTCATAATCAGGCTGTCCTCACTCCAAGGCACATTGTTGACCAGAGTCTTCAAAAACACATTTTGAGTAGTCTATACCTGTTATTTATCACTTGTCTAAACCAAACCTGGCCTTGTTCCCTTTTCCATCTGTGCAAGAGAGAGAAAGCTTATGTAAAGAAATCCTTTTACCTGAGGAGTAAAAGTAATTGCCATAGTTCCACTTAGAAAGCTTTTAGTGACACTGGTTGACCCAAGCAAAGATAGCTTTTAAACTAGGGAGCATTTTAAGTATAATGTTTAAGTTCGCATCACCTTTCAAAGACTATTACATTGTTTTGTTACAATGGATATTTACTATAATGAATATTCTGCTACAACTTGTATTTCCAATTTTTTAAAGAAATGGAAATGAAACAAAATCTAATGTGTAATTAATTTATTTTGCATTAACAAGGGCAAGAGGAAACTGGTGTGCATGTATCATCCCTGACCACTTCATGGTATACTTCACAGATCTTATTTACATGATTTGCTTGGATAAGTTGTTTAGGAATTTAGAAGGAAATGTATTTGAGATGTTCAAAGAATTTGAACTCAGGAGAATTAAAAAGCTCATGAGATTAAGTGATATGGTTAGAAACATGGGCATTGAGGTCGGATAGAGCTGGATCTGAGTTCTGACCCAGACACCAGTCCTATAAATTAAAGTTATAAATATGCATCTTATGGATTGTAATGAATAATTTTGAATATGAAGCTGCTTAGCTGAGTGCTTGCCACACAGTACACACCCAATAAATGACATGTGGTGTTATGATGGGACAACTACAAATAACTCTTCTTTAACCCAACTTTTCTTTCCTGTCCTCACTTCTAGCTATATGAAAAGAACATATTTTAGATTGTAAGCAACAGAATAGGGAAGAGAGAGATGCCTTCTATTCGATGTGAAGATTTTTGTAATGTCCTATTAACTAAGTTCCTGCTTCCATTTCTTACCCCTCTATAGTTCTCAACTTTGTGCCAAAACAATCCTTTTAAACACAAATCAGATTATGTCACTCTTCCTCTCAAATTCTCTGAATGCTTCCCTGTCTCACATGTAGGAAAATCTAAAGCACATTAGTGGTGGGAATGCAAAATGCCTTTGTATAGTGCAGTCACTATAGAAAACAGTACAGAGATTCTGCAAAAAGTAAAATGTAGAGAATCACCATAGGACCCCATAGCAATTACATTTCTGATTATTTTTACCTAAAAGAATAAAAATCAGAATTCTGAAGAGATATTATCCCTTTTATGTTCACTGCAGTACTATGCACAATTACCAAGATGTGGAAACACTTTAAACATATGTTTATGGATGAATGATTTTTTTTAAATGTGGTATATACATGAAAAGTAATAAAATTCAACCTTATAAAAGAAGAAAATCCCTAATAAGATACAATATGGGTGAATATTGAGGACAGTTTGTTAAGCAAAATAAGTCACTTATAGAAGGACTAATGCTGCCTGAATTCCACTTAGATGAAATGTGTGAAAAAGTCAAATTCATAGAAGCAGAGATAAGGGTGTTTTCCAATACATGAGAGCAGGAGGAAAAAGGGGAGTTGATAATCAGTGGGTATAAAATTTGAGTTATGTAAGATAGACACTTTCTGTATAATATTTTGCTTATAGATAATAATACTACTTTATACATTTGAAAATTTAAGAGGGTAGGTCTCATATTGTGTTCTGACTACAATAAAATAAAATCTAAATTAGTTATTTAAAAACATTATATAATAGCCAATGAGGCTATTGCAAAATAGGCCCCCAAGGCCATACCCATCGGTCCTACTACTTCTCTGACCTTGCGTCTTCTTATTAGTCTTTCCCACACTCAGTGCACTTCATTGCACCAGCCTTCTTGCTATTCTCTAGCTCAGGAGCCATAATCTCACCTCAGGCTTTCGCAATCACTTTTCTCTCTGCTGAGAGGTTCTATCCCAACACTCAGGTGTCTTACTCTCTCCTCTATTTGAAAGCTTACTCAAATTTTGCTTTCTCAAAAAAAGAAAAAAAGAAGCCCACTTTCAGTATCCTACTTATAATTATAACACAAGCCCCCAACCACTTACTCCATGACATTCCTGAGATTCCAGTGAAGCACAGTCTTTAATTTTTCTCCAAGAAGATATTAGCATAATCCATGTTACTTCTAGAATATCATATAGTTTGATTTACCTGTTACTATTTTTATTATCATTATTATCTATTTACTCTTGTGTGCCTAGGTCAAAACAAGAAACTGCCAGGCATGGTGGCACATGCCTATAATTCCAGCACATGAGAGGCTGATACAGGAGGATTGCAGGTTCGAGACCAGCCTCAGCAACTCAGCGAGACCCTCAGCAACTTAGACCCTATTTCAAAAATAAAAATGGGTTGGGGATATAGCTCAGAGGTAGAATGTCCCTGGATTCAATCCCCAGTACCAAAAACCACACAAAAATCAAACAAACACAAACACAAACAAAAAACAAATTTTAATCTCATGATGGAATAAGAGGAAAATGAGAGGTATTAGCTGGTATTACTTAAGTAATGACAATTTTTTTTGTATAAGAGTGTAGAATGACATGGATTTATCTAACAAGAAAGTTTACAATCACTCTTCAAAATCCTGAACATTCATACTCCTAGAGAGTCCTTCCTACTGCATCCCTGATTATATACTCCTTGAAGGCTGGTACCATGCATTAATTAGTTTCTATATTCAGAAAACCTAGCTCATTGTCTTGAACATAATAGTCCTATTAAATTAATATGTGAAATAAACATATAAATGTTCAACATACCCTTAAAAGCAAGCTCACCAAGTGCTGTGTGCACCGATGTCCCCATCATTCTGAACTTTGCTATAATATGTGATTATAATGAACCAATAAAAGCTTATTTGAAAAAACTAGAAAAAACACTTCTTGCTATATTTCTACCCTTAAAGCATATGCTTTATTGGAGTACGTGGAACATTAACAGGTATACACACACACACATAAACAAATAAATTAAACATTTGTGTGTTGCTATTAAGAGATTTTTTTAATCTTATAGCTAAATGTCATCTCCTATGAAAATGAAGTAAGCATCCAAATTTTAAAATAGTGTGCCTAGCAAAATAACCAGCTCTGACACTCTTGTAATGAGATTAAATCATTGTCAAGGGAAGATAATGGACACAGCATGGTCCTTTGAAATCTTTGCCAAATAAACTGGACACAATCCAACTAACGGATGAAATAATACTGCTTCGGAAATGAGAGCAACCTTCCAGCAGGCAGAAGTCAGACCACTGGTTAATCATAGCCACTTATAGGATCAAGACCCTGGCCCTGAATACAGTGACCTCAAATCTGAAAATTGTGTTAATCATTAGCATCAATTATTCTTTTCTAAGAACCTCAGGCATTAGTTTAGTTCATTTAAAGATTATCAGGAGCCAGACATTATCTCTACTTTTAAATTAATATGGACTTTTTTCTCTCCAAAAAAAGGAGCTAATAATGTTATTATTATCAAAAGAAAATTGGTTTTCTGGTTCCACTAGGATTTTTTTCTTACTTTCATTAAACTATTTATGTCTTAGCCTATATGTTCAACTTATCAACATCCAACATAAAATTTTAAGTGCAATAATATGACTCAATGGAATAGTCACTAAATATGGGAGTTTTTCATTTGTTTGTTTACTTCAAGGACTATCCACAGTAGAACTCTGGGGTATATGAGATTAACTTTGAGGAGCCTCTGAGTCCTAATACCAATTATTTGGGTTACATGTTACTTTGAGCAAGTGTTTGAGCCATGGTATGTGTCATGATGATAAAACACACTAGTTCTCAAAATAGCCTATGTGGAATCTGTGTTGTCTTAATGGCCAATTTGGTTTGCTGTAGGGAACCTGATTATCTGTACTATGTGAAATGGAAGTATAGAAAGTCAAAGATGGTCCATTTGTTAGGCAAAGCTAATCCTTACAGCATCACAAAAGGTGACTACATATAATACAGAAAAGGTTTGAAAGTCTTTTACTAGTTTAAAATGTTAAGAAATGCAAATAATGGGAAAACACTTTTTCTTTTCTTTTTTTCTTGCAACCTAACCCTAACCTTATCACCCATACCAACCTGGCCCCTGCTTCCAAGCTCCAGACCATCTCTGATGGATTCAGGTCCCATGCCCTCTCCAGTGCGTCCCAGTGCTGAGCTGACCTCCATGGGCTCAAGGCTGGGCCCATCCCTATCTTCTCAGACAGCTGGATTGCTCTAGCACCAGGCTGACATTTGTGGGCACAGGCTCTAGACCTGTCCCAGGGACAGTCTGTAAGATGATCAACATGAACCTTATTGCCAGATGCATCCCAGTGGAGTCGAATGCCAGGCAGGCCTCTGTGGACCTAGGATTTAAGCTTGCAACTGTGAATGCAAGATCCAAGCCTGTACACATGGACCCAGGCTCTGGGGCCACCATAAAAGATACAGGCACCTGGCCAGTCCACCTGGGGACTCCAGCAATAAACCTGCTCATGGATCCCTCCAGAGGGGGTTCGTTAGGTTGAAATGAAAGAATGTTAGGTAATAATATGAAAACATCTGAAAGTTTAAAACTCACTTGTTATGGTAAGACTATAGTTAATTCATAGTACTCTAATACTATAATGGTAATGTATAAATTACTTTATACATTACCACTTTAACTCTCATATAAAAGTGAAAAAATAAAGTGTTAAAATAATAACTCTAATAATTTGTCACTGAATATTCAATATATTAGTGAGAAGTTGGGGTGAAGTTCAGTGATAGAGCACTTTCTTAGCATGCATGGGGCCCTGGGTTTGGTTCCCAGCACCATAAAAACAAACAAACTAGCAAACAATCCCCAGCACCAAAAAACAAACAAGCAAGCAAATAAACAACCCCCAAAAGTAGAAAAAAAAAGAAAAAGAAAAATGATATAAACTGTGGCAGCAAAAACAATTTAAAAAATCTCCTTGAGTTTTGTATCCTTTTTGACCTCTCACACTCCTCAAATGTTACTTGGAAACCTTTCCTCTCTCCATTCCCCATTCACGCCCCACTGCAAACTAGTTTCCACCTGCAGCTCTCCACTGCTGCAGCCAAAAGTCACATACAGCTTCTTAATTTCCATATGTAATGATCTCCTTTTAGCTTTTATAAGATTTGACCTTTCTGGAGTGCTAGACTGTTGGTCATTTTCCTCTTTTTGAAATTATAGCTTCACAATTCCACCGTACCAGCTTTTCCTCTTTAATTTATGATTATTTCTTCCTAGTCTTCTTCTGCAGCTTCACAATATCTATCACTCATTGCTTTTTGATGTCCCTGGTTTCTTCTCTGGGTCTTCTTTTCCTCTTTGTGTAATCTTCATCATTTCTATGACATCAACTCCAATGATAGATTTTAATGAGATTCAAGTACCTATTATTAATTGTTCGTTTGAGTTTAAGGCCCTTATTAGTTTGCCCACAGGACATCTGTAGTCAGATAATATACAAATAATTAAATTCAGATATTCAGAATAAACAATTGCTTCCCTCCAAATAGTATTCTCTCTCTCTCTCTCTCTCTCTCTCTCTCTCTCTCTCTCTCCCTGTAGGAGAAAAATTATTGAGTCATAGGAAAAAAGTGTTCAAAATGTCAGCAGTTCTGAATGTTTCTAGAAGATTACATATGAAAGAGGCTGACAATAATCCTTTCTACTTTATTATAAAGTCACTGTGGGCTACTTGGGAAGTAAGGGTGATGAAAACCAGATAGGAATGTCCTCAAAGAGCTTAAAGTCAAATGGAGAAGAGAGAAAAAATAAATCTGAGAAGAAAAGTAATCAAACACTTCCGTAAGGATAAGAGTGACAATTTCTAGCTTTGCCAATCAGGGTAGGCCTTCAAAAGAAAGATACATTTAGATTGATCCTAGCAGAGAGAAAATATATCAATAACATGTGGGGCCCAGAAAAACTATAGGCTGGCGGTAAGGACATGACCTCCTACTCCCTGCTCATACCATGTAGCTGCAGATGTGCACTTGGTTGTGAGAACATAACTGGGCAAAATGCAGCACACCTGCACACATCCATGCTGGTTTCCCCAGAACCCTATATAAGGAACAGGTCTGTAGAAAAAAAAAAAACGGCTGTTTCTCTCCTCTGGGTGGTGACTCCACTTGCCCTAGGGTTCTTACCTTCTCACTGCTGAAACTTCCCCTGCAACTGTGGCTGGCCTCTGACAGGACCCCTGACACTTGGCATAGTCAGCAGGATTAAGTGAGTATCTCCAGTACCCCTCTGGAGCAGCAGCCCTGGGAGGAACTACCCAGAGTGGAGAAGGTGTGGCCCCAGCTTACTTGTGGTTCCCAGTAACAACCTACCTGACAACATGGACCCCGCTGGAAGACTGGGACAATGTACATCCCCAGCCTGAAGAAATCCAGAAGGCTTTAGAAGTGCTGGAGCTACATGTTCTAGTGTACATCCACAGCTCTGTAAGCTGGGCAGAATGCAGATGATGGTGGGGATCAAGCCTGAGCCTGAGGAGGTGCAGCCCTGCCGCCTGTGCTTGGGGAGACCTGGGCCATGTGTCCTGCTCCAGCCACCTGCCGAAAAAGGGCCAATGCTGAACCAAGCAGTGGGTGTGCGTCATTGCACCGGAGCATCAGCGTCCTGCAGGCAGCAGGCATGCGCCACCAACCACGTCCCACCTCCAGCAGTGGAGACACAAACTCCAGCTGCACAAAGGCCTGCTTGTTTGGGGGTGCCACCAGCATGGCAGCCCCAGGCCTGCTTCTGGGAGGAAGTGACACACCCAACCAACTTCTGGTTCGGTCCAGGGAAGGCCCAACTCCGCTTCTGTGCTGGCAGCTTAAAGAAACTTCAACTCCTAGGAGGATTAAAGAAAACCAGGAAGCTACCCATATAGTCAGTGAAAAAGCAGGGCTAAGTCTCAGTGGGAAGCCATCCCAGCAGCTACCCTGGGATGACAATGCCTAGTCCCTGATGGATGTGGTAAAGCAGTGACAGCAACAGCTCCTGGACAACATCGCCACCTGTGAGGAAAAGATAAAATCCTGGCAAGTTGCCAGATTGTGTAAATAATATGATGTGTACATATCCCCCATACCTGAGTATATCTTGGGGGTGGACATGTTACAGGGATTAACTGTGCAGATAACTATCAGAAATTTTAGGCTATGGATGCATGTGGTAAAGATCATCACTGGAGGACCTCCCCATCATGCTCCCTTGCAACTCCCTCAAGCCATAAGGATTGTGAATGTGTGGCAGTACAAGTTACCAGGGGGCATGAGGAAATTGAACAAATGATGCTGAAGCTAGAAGAGGTAAGTGTAATTCACCTGACTCATAACCCATTCAGTTCTCCTGTGTGGCCAGTGCAAAAACCTGATGTTTCCAGGCACATGGCAGTAGACTACTGGGACCTAAGTAAAATGACGCCACCTTTGCATATAGTGGTGCTGTTATGAGGAACAGGATACAAAGTTCTAAAACCAATAAGTTATGTCACACAATTCGTGTGTTTCCACAATGTCATGAGGTTTACTCAATACTCGAAGGTTAGAGCACACAGGAACTTATTGGGAAATTGTCTAAATGAAGTTAAGCTAAGTTTGGATGCTGGGTGGTTGCTTTGCCAGAGACAATTAGCAATGAATGAACATCAAGCAATACACCTCACATTGGCCAATCTAACAATTTAGGTCAAACAAGTGTTCTGGACAACACAGAAAGTCTATATATTTAGAGCACTTCAAACACTTAGTAATAACACTCTACAAGCAAATAAACAGGGAGTAGTGAATAATGAACTAAGTCCAGGAATGGAAGAGGAGATTCAGGGACTTGCCTGGGTGCAGAGCAGGCTGGACTAACACTTATCCTAGGTCAGTGAGAAGAAGACCGGAGCAAGCCACTGGATCAGAGTCACACACGCAGGCAGACTGTCATGGCGTAAGCAAAGCTCATCACTTGTTCATAGGAAGGCCGGGGTCTTCATAGGGCTTTATGGGCATTTGCCCAGTGTCTTTGCCAAGCTTATCCAGGCTTATTGAACCTTACTAGACTCCACTCAGTAGTCCAAATGTATTGATGATGTAAGTCCATCAGAGGTGAGAAGGCGTTTTTTGATTCAAGGGTTCGTTATCAACAACGTTATCTGTGAAGCACAGACTTGTTGGTCTGAGCCCTAAGCTGACATATCCAGACAAGTTGTCTGAGTTTCTAAAGTTGTCTGAGCTATTTGTTAGCATGTCTAAACAAGTTGTTTATGAGTTTCTGAAATTGTTTTATATCCCATGCTCTATACAGGTACCCAACATTTCAGAGTTGATGGATCACCTGTCACGTGAACTGGGACAGTTTCATTATGTTTTAGAGTTGGCAAATTCCTTTTTCTCCATAGATATTACCCCAGAAAGCCAAGAACAATTTGCTTTTACCTGGGAAGGGTGCCAGTGAACTTTTTGGCATTGCCCCAAGGATATCTGCATAGTCCTACCTTGCATCATGGCCTGGTGGCGCAGGATTTGGTCTTTATCAGAAGTTTGAAACTGTACAATTGTTCCATTATATTGAGGATGTTATGCTAACCTCTGATTCTCTTGCAGAACTAGAAGCGGCTGCATGCAGTCTCAGAGCCACCCTACAGGAATGGTGATCAGCTATCAATGAAGAAGAGGTCCAGGGACCTGGGTATTCTGTCAAATTCTTGGGAGTTGTCTGGTCAGGTAAGACAAAAATAATACCTGAAGAATTAATAGATAAGATACAAACATATTCCTGACAGGAAACAGACAGTTACAGATGTACCTTGGTCTTTTGGGGTTTTGGAAAACATTTCTACCCCATCTAGCTATGTTTATGCAACCCTTACATCATCTTGTCCATAAGAGGGCAACTTGAGGTTAGATGCCTGAAATGAAAACAGCTTTTACAGCCACTAAGAGAGCGGTGGCACAGGCACAAATTCTGTGAAGAGTAGACCCTGCCCCTCCTTTCCTGCTAACAGTCCAAGTAGATGATGCAGGTTTTATCTAGGAGTTGTGGCAAAAACAAGGCAATAGGAATAGCCCAATTGGATTTTGGTCACAGCTATGGAAAGGAGCAGAGGCTGCTCTCTTATTGAGAGACAGCTAGTGGCCATATATGCTGCCCTCTGAGCTTGTAAACCCATTTCAGGTACTGGTCAATGATGGTACAGACCACCTTCCCTGTTGAAGCTTGGATGAGGTCCTAGATTCAGAACCCTTGGAGAGGGTTAGCCCAAATGCCCACTCTGACAAAGTGGGGCACATACTTAGAGCAACTTAGCAAGACCCTATTTCAAAATTAAAAATAAAAAGGGCAAGCCGGGTGTGGTGGCACACGCTTGTAATCCCAGTACTTTGGGAGGCGGAGACCAGAGGATCAGGGTTCGCGGCCAGCCTCAGCTTTCTCTCTCTCTCTCTCTCTCTCTCTCTCTCTCTCTCTCTCTCTCTCTCTCTCTCTCTCTCTCTCTCTCTCTCTCTCTCTCTCTCTCTCTACCTAGTGAGGCCCTCCACAACTTCGTGAGACCCGGTTTCAAAATAAAGTATAAAAAAATAGGGCCGGGAGTGTAGCGCGGAGGTAGAACGCCCCTGGGTTCAATCCCTGGTACTGCCAAAAAAATAAAAAAATAAATAAAAAATAAATAAAATCCTCAGGAATTGGCAACAGACAGAGGCAGGGTTGAGAATCTTTGTTTGCCATGAAAACATCTATCCTCCCCAAAAGTATGAGACTCGGGGTTTTCATGTTGTTTTCCCAGAAAGCATAGGAGTAATGTTTTGAAATTCAGCTAGGTATACATTTAGGTCAGAGAATTCACCTCAAACTGGAATGTAGGATAGGTAAGCTATATCCTACCACTGATGGTGAGCTAGATTAAAAAATCTACTCCAGAAGCAAATTTGCTTTATTCTGTCATGTTTCTGGTTAGAGCTAAAGGGGAACACATCTCTCCTGACAATTCTTCAGGACAAGCGCCCACATGGATTAGGAAAGAATTCTAACTACTTACCTCCAATTTATGATTTAGTTTAAAGTTCAGGTCTGATTAGCGACTCGTGGCTGGCAAAAGCAAGTTCAAAGCATCTTTGGAAGAATATTCTTTATAAACAGTCCACAAATTATTTCCACTAAGAACCCAATAAAAGTCCAAGAAAAGCCTGGCATGGTGGTGCAGTACTTTGGAGGCCGAGACAGGAAGATCGCAGGTTCGAGGATAGCCTTAACAAGTAGTGAGATGCTCATTAACCTAGCAAGACCCTGTTTCAAAATAAAAATAAAATAGGGATGGGAGTGTAGCTCAGAGGTAGAATGTCCCTGGGTTCGACCCCCAGTACCACACAAAAAGGAGCAAGAAACACAAGTGAGAGCCATCAGAAACAACAAACTATAGAACTAGACCCAGTATGACAAACTAATAGTATAGCTGAGTACAAACATAATATAAGAGATTGAAAAGTATCATACTAATGAGATATTCTAAATTGAAATGGAAGATCTGAAAAGTAATCAAACAGACTTATTTGAAATTTGAAAATAAAATAATAAATTAAACTCTCAATATATAGATATGAGCATATTAAGTAAGCTGAAGAGAATATTAAGCAACTGGAATATGGATTTATACTAAACTATCTAGAATGGAAGACAGAGTCCCAAAAATATAATTTTTAAAAAACTCATGAAATCGAGATTTTGAGGGACATGGAGGATAGAGCAGGAACATTCTTTCTACATATAATCAGAAGGCCTTGTGGAGGAAAATATAGAGAATGGTAGAAGGACAATATTCAAACAAAATAATAAATGTGCTATAAGTGATAAAGTTGTCAATTTCTAGAAGAAAACATAAGACCAACTGTCTACCATATAGACACTGGTAGAGACTTCCTCAATAAGACCTCTAAAGCTCAGGAAATAAAACTGAAAATCAATAAATGGGGTAGCATCGAATTAAAAAGCTTCTGTGCAGCAAAGGGATCAATCAAGAGTCTGAAGAGAGAGCCTACGTAATGGGAGAAAATCTTTACTAGATATTCCTCTTGGTAGAGGACTAATATCTAGAATATACAAAGAAGCTGGAAAACTTAAACTATGGGCAATTGAACTGAATAGACACTTCTCAAAGAAAGAAATACAAATGGCCAACAACTATATAAAAAAAACAAAAGTTCAACATCATTAGCAACCAGGGAAATGCAAATCAAAACTAGACTGAGATTCCATCTAACTCCAGTTAGAATGACAATCATCAAGAATACAAACAATAATAAATGCTGGTGAGGATGTGGAGAAATAGGAACTCTTATCCACTGTTGGTGTGATTACAAATTGGTATAACTACTATAGAGGTCATTATGGAGGTTCCTCAAAAAATGGAATAGAACCATAATATGACCCAGCTATATTACTCCTTGGTATCTTTCCAAAAGAATTAAAGTCAGAATACTATAGTGGTACACATATATCCATGTTTATAGCAACGCAATTCACAATAGCCATATTACAGAATCAACTTAGGTGTCTGTCAACAGATGAATGGATAAAGAAAGTGTGGTATAGTCACTCAGTGGAATTTTACTCTGCCATAAAGAAGAATAAGTTTATGTCATAAGCAGGAAAATGGATGGAACTAAAGAATATTATGCTAAGTGAGGTCAGCCAGTCTCAGATAGTCAAGGGTCATAAGTTTTATGTCATATATGGAAACTAGAGAGACAATAGAAAACAAAAGGGATCTCCGATAAATGAGAAGAGAGGAAGAGTAGAAGGGGGTTGCGGGAGGAAGGTGGGGAGGTGGAAAAGTTGGCTTGATGAAAGAAACAGTTCAAATAATGCTATGTCCATATATGATGGTATCACTATCTACCAGTCTCACTAACATGTATGGGGAGAGGAGAAGGTGGGATGAGGAGGAAAACACATCATATGTTGTATGCCTATGTATTTGTATCACATTGAAACTCACTATGATGCATAATTACAATGCACCAATGTAAGTATACTTAATAAAAACCAAATCTCAGGTTCAGAAATACTAAGCAGAACATATTAAAAACAAACCTATGACTGATGTAATATAGTAAAATTATAGCACATCAAAGACCAAATATATTCAAAACAACTCATGAAAAGGATGCATTTTTCAGGAAAAAAAAAGACATTAGCTCAACATCTGTTTACTCAGAATAGGAAGTCAGAAGTAGTAAGAAGCAGAGAGAAAACAACTGAATAATATTTAATCTATATGAAATTGTTTTCTAAAACAAGGTTAAAAAAAAGTCCCAGGCAAACAAGATCAAGAAAGGAAAGTCTTTAAAAAATTGAGTAGATGGGACAAATTCCATAGTAAAAAATAAAAATGTTGAAAATCAATTCTAATACGAATAAACATAATTAATGTGAATAAATTAACACAAAATTCAGGTCATTTTTTTAAAAAAAATAACAACTTGTAAGAAGCAAACCTAAAACATAAGGCTGAAACAAGTTTTGTTCCTGTAAAATGATGTTAAATACACATTAGGCAATATTAACTATAGAAAAATGGTATAATATATAAATGAATCAACGACACAATAACACCACCAAACTAACAACCCCAAAAGCTCAATAGCAAACAATAGCTCAAGTATTTACATGTGAGCTGAAGGTCACTAACCAACTCTATTGATCTTTGGGAGTTACCTAGCTTTGGCTGGACTAAGCTGTTGAAACTTGGCTCTACTCTAAATGTCTTTCATCCTCCTCCTGGGCTCATTAATTCAAATTGAAATGTGCAAGTTCACATCAAACTTCAGCTTGCATGTCTGCTAAGATCCCATAGACCAAAGTATATCCCAAGAAGTAGATCAATATAACCTGACCACATTGGGAAGATGGCACATGGGAAAGGATGTGACTATTTGATCCAACTCTGAGAAAAGAATGAAGAATTGTGATTAATACAACCTATTTAAAAACATTATCTTAATTACTATCTATAAAAATTGACTTTATGGAAAAAAACAGTGGTTGACATAGTACCACTACTTTATAAAATGGTTAATTCACAGAGAAGGTAAAAATAATTGAGAAATAGTTTTCATCAAACAGTGCACATGTTCATAATATTAAAAGTAAATGCAATTAATATAGATGGAAAAGTAAATCCATAAAGTTTGTTCTGCTACATGTCTTAATAAATAAGATTAATTAAAGAGGAACATCAGAAATATCTATCTAGATCTGTACTATCCAAAAGAGATACAAGAGCCACCTATGTAATTTCAGTTTCTTATAACCAGATAAAAAAAAGTAAAAAGAAACAGGTAAATTTAACTTCAGGTTGTATTTTATTTAACCCAATATATCTAAAAGTAAAATATGGCACACATTTTTCCATTGTTGCCTTACACAGTATTTATTTTTGTGTAAATGAAGAAATCTTTAAATAGGTAAAGAGAGAATTAAGAGATCAGTATGTTGTCTAGGATTTCTCAATACCAGTAACAAAAATTGTGCCAAAGAGAAATATTTTGAGCCAGATATTGAAATTTCCATTGCATAAGTGGAATCCATTGAGTGACAGAATCTGAACCTTGAAGGAACAGGAATTGTGTTTTCTGTATTTTAATAAGATAAAAAGCTGTAGGAAATTCTGGAAGCCAATATAAAAAGCAAGAAGGAAACTGACTATTGTCCTCATCCTGTCATAACTGTGGTGTGTGAGGACAGACTCCACCCAGTTGCAATATGTCCTATGGAAATGGCCACATTACAACAATGCTAGAAGATACGAGAAACTGTTGAACAGTGATTGGCAATAGGATTTGCATTGTGAATCACAGAGTAAGTATTTCAATAGGCTAAGTGGAATGGAGAGAAAATAAAAGAAGAAGAGGGGAGAGGAGAAAAGAGAGAAAGAGGGAGACCTGAAGTTGGAAAATTTGTTCAGTTGAGGGAAGAAAACAGTAACAGGAAGGAAGTACTGGAGAAAAATAAATGATAAAGATGACAAGGAAAGCGTGGCTTATGTGTGTGCTTTCGCTTCTCCTTATTTCTTGTGCTCTCTATCTTTCCTATTTTGAATCCTCGTTATAATCAAAACAGGCTTTTATTTCTTTGGAATAGTCATTCAGGTTATTTCTATTTATGTTTCTCTTTCTCCAACAGACCGTAAGCTCATTGAGAACAGGTATCGGGTCTTATTAGCTTTTAATTTCCCATCTGCTATAGAGTGCCAGGGACGTCATTAGTGTTTAGTACAGTACTTGTTTTAGGAATAAATTACCCCTTGACTATGTGCAACTTTGTATAGAATAGGATCCCAAATTGTAAGGATTGCAAGTATACACTGAGAACATAGTCCCAATTCTCTTCTCTCTATAAACTGAGAAGGTTTGTCCAAAACGACCTCTATGGTTTACTCCAGCTGGGCATTTTATGACTTCCAAATGACTAATCCTTTCATTTGTTCAAACGTTTCACCAGTGGCTTCAATTTCCACTTTCTCTGGTAAGATATCTAGACTAGCTTTGAGAATTTCTGACACTGAGCTCTGTTTTGGGAGACTTCCATATACCGGAACACTTAACTTGTCTTTCAGATATGCAAAGTTAACTTTTAGGTCAAACACCTTGAAGGAAAAAATGACTATGAACCATCAAGCTCTAAATATTATGTAGATTCTCTATTTCTTAAAACTAATACCTAACTTAATATTAGATTTTAAGTTATTTAAGTCAGTGCCCCAAATGGCTTAGCACTTTTGTGTTTTATAAGACACTACAGAAACCTAAAATAAATAATGTGCCAACGAAATACATTAAGAAAATTCCAGTGTAAAAATTCACTTTGGAAAATCAGCTAAATAGATTATTTAAAGTTCTTATGTGCAATTATTACATATATATTATCGGACTCTATGTAATATTTATGATAAACACATTCTCCAGAAGATAAAATTTAGAGTCAATATAAACAACCTTGTCTAGTTAACAAAATTTTCTCTATGTTTTAGTTTTTCATGACTCATTCCTTGAATCATATTTCTTTTGATCTCTGAAAGTTTGAACTAAGGAGTCACCTTGAAGAACATTCAAGTATGTTTGAAATATGTGCTTCGTATGTTTGATATAAAATTTGGATACCATAAAAACAATACTTCTAAAGTGTTTAGCACAGGTGGATGTCTATGTAGTCTATCAGCAAAATGGAATTATTGACTAATGAAAATTAGAGCAAAAAGGGTTTTAAGAACATGAAATAAAGAACCAAAGTAAATAACAAATTCAATTTATGTTTGTATGGTCTAATCAACTGACCATTCAGATATAATCAATACCCTCAACGCAAGGGTCCATCAAAGCAAGGCCTCCCTCTTTTTTCCATCACCCAAGGCAAACTTCAGCTGGTAAAAAGAACATTTTAACACTTATATTCCCACCCTTGATTTCTTTATTTGCTCTGACACACAGTATTTGGAATTATAGTAATCATTATGATGAATAGTTGATAAATGGTATGGAGTAGGGAAATAAATCTTCACATATTGTCCAGGGATCCCTGGGGTAGGTAGATGGTTCTTGAGTCCAGAAAGTTTAAATGCTTCTGGCAATGAAGTTGGAACAAAAAATGTCCTGTGTCGGAAGTCTCTTGGTTTTTCATATTAATTTGCCCACTCAATGTTGGATATGAAGTAACAAATGAATAATGAGGCCACAGATAATTTTCTTCCTTATCATATGTCCCACAATTCTGCCATGCTCTTGAGTCCACGCCTTTGCTCCACCCAGCAATTATTTTACAACATTGCTGTTCTCTTTGCATTGTAATTTATAGGTAGATTCAAAAAATAAGGAAGGGATACATAAAGTCTTCAGTAGGAAAATTGGGGCAAGTTTTCATTCATCAGGGAGCAGCTATAACAAGCAAATCACATTTTATTATATAGATAATTTCGTTGCTTTCTCATTGTAATAGGTGGCTTTTGATATGCCATGCCAATAATCCAGTCAAGTTAATGGTTATTTTCATTAAATATTCATTTATAGGTGTATTAGTTACCTAAGGTCACGAATTTCTGAAAACTTGGTAGCTTCAAACAACAGAAATTTATTTTCTCACACTTTTGGAGGCCAAAATTCTGAAAACAAGGTATTGGCAGGACCATGCAACCTTCCAAGGATTTAGGAAATAATTTGTCCTTGCCCCTTCCAGCTTCTGGTGGCTCCAACACATCATGGCTTGTGGCCGCATTACTCCAGTCTCTGCCTCTACGGTCACACTGTATTCTTCTTTTTCTCCCTCTTACAAGCATATGTGTGATGACATTTAAGGTCCATCTGGATAATCCATGGTGAACCACTCCTCCCAAGATCTTACCTTAGTCATATCTTTTGCCACAGAAGGTGATATTGACAGGTTGTAGGGTTGAGGATTTAGACCTATCCTTTTGGGTTTGGTGGCCACCATTTAGCCCATTACAATAGGCATAGCAAATCTTATCTCAACCTAAAGATAAGATAATATGCCTTGCCTGAGAAGGAGTGATAATGAGAAGAGGAAAAGAGTAAGTAAACTGTCATATACTAAGCCTCATCAAGCTAACACTTAGAAGAGTGATAGGTTTTTAATATTTCTTTCTAGTTATATCAATCTCTGAACCAGTTGCTCTACCTTCTTGTACTGTATTCAGAACAAAAAGAAAAATAGCTTGTGATCTCTTTTCCAGGAATGGCAAGACGTACTGCTTTATCAGGAAAGTCAAGACTTATCTTATTGTTTTATCCTTGAACTTGAAAAATTCACATAGACAAAAAGAAAAAAAAAAACGGAGGACGAATAGGCACTCATATGAAAATGATGACTTCGTGTCACATTCCAGTTTTCTTTCGGAAAGGATTCACAAGCCACCATTTTGCCCTGGGGAAAAATGTTGCCATTTTCACAGCAAAGTGTTTTTTTTTTTTGTACAGTGAAATGACAGTTTTCTTCAACAGTAAAACTGAATTAACTTGTGAGGGAAAGAATGCAGTAAAAATGTCAAACTCATAAAATATATCATGTTTTGAACATCTGCACATGTTTTTGACTGACCTGACCAAGAAAGAAAATGTCCTCAAGGTACTAGTGAATCAGGGACAGGGCGGCTGAAGGACAGGTGGGGGTGGGGATGGAAGACTTGGGGGGAAGGGGAGGGAGTGCAACTGAGGAGGGGAAGCGCTATCTGGGTTACACATACAGAACTCAGCATGCGGAAGTATTTCTGGATGGTAAGAATGGATATGGTTCTCATTTGAGCAATACTGATTAAATAGTCCAAAGATCTAGGCAGGTTTAAAATCAAAGTACTACAGGCCTGAACTACGAAAACTGATACGACTTTAGAGTATGTTTTCCTTCCTTCCCTCTTTTCTCCTTTTCTTCTCTCTCCATCCCTCCATTTTTAATTCCTTCCTCCTCTCCTTCCTCATCTCCCTACCTGTTTTCTTTCCTTCCTTTTTTCTTTCCTCCTCCCCTCCTTCTTCATTTTCCTGCCCCTGTATCTCCCTTCTTCCCTTCCTTTATTTCATCTATCCTTCCTTGCTCTAATGAATTTCTGCTGGTATATCTTGCCAAAATATAAATCATATTTTTTCAGAACAAGTATTTTCAGTTAAGTGACTTTAAAAAACTTAGTCATTGTATTCCAACTTGCTCACCTACTTACGAATTGCATGCTGACTAAACATTCTCTCAGCAAAATGATTTGGCTTACTGAAAGCAATATTTAGTCAGAGCCATTAAATGTACGGATGTGAAACAATGCAACCCACAAGAACCAGACATTCTGGCTCTTTAAATTCTGTTTTTTAAAAAAAGTTGTCAAACCACAATTGAGGCCCCTTCTTAACTTTACGAGGCCTAATCCATCCCTATTCAACAGAGCAAACCCAGAGGAATTCCGTATCTGTCCACCATGCATGACACAGGAAAAGAGTAGAAGGAGATATTATTAGTGGTAACAATAATAGCTTCATAACTCTGTATAATTTCGTATCATTTATAGCACTGTTCATATTCTTTAATTTTGTCATTGTAGTAACCATTGAAGTATATTTGAAAGGTAGTCATGCCTTCAGTATTTTATAAAGACACAGAATGGTCCAGAGATGTTATCTGCTAGTATAAAATATCAGGCTCACTGGAGCAATATCTGAGTGAACAACTGTGTCTTCAAATAATATAGGAACCATTTCAGGACTCCAGGATCTCAGCTCAGTCATGCCACTGTTTGACTCAGTATAAATAGCTTCATATTCCTGGGCCTCAGTTTTCTTCTTGGTAAAATGAACAGCAAGTAATGCATGATTTCTCAGATTCTTTCCAGCTAGGAGAAGCTCAAAATGTAGAAACCCCTTCAGCCTTCTGTAGGGGAAACCTTGCTTTCTCCCTTCCATCTCTCTTACTCTGATAAGTGAGAATACTCTTCATTCTTGGTCTAAATCTAATCTCAGTGAGACCTCAGGACAACTAGAGTGGTTTTTTTTCGGTACTAGGAATTGAATCCAGGGGCATTCTACCTCCGAGCTACACCCCCACCCCTATTTTTCTTAATTCTTTATTTCGAAACAGGGTCTCAATAAGTTGTAGAGGGCCTCACTAAGTAGCTGAGGCTGGCTGGAAACCCGGATCCTCCAGTCTCAGCCTCCCAAGTACTGGGATTACAAGCCTGTGGCACCATGCCTGGCTGAGTGTTTTCTATTCAAAGACATCCCCCTCCCTCCTGCCTTTTCCCTCTTCTTGGTACAATCTTCTGGTGAGCTTTCTAGCTTTTTTTTTTCCTGCGGTACTGGGGATTGAACCCAGGGGCATTCTACCTCCCGGCTACACCCCCAGCCCTATTTTTTATTCTTTATTTTGAAACAGGGTCTCACTAAGTTGCGGAGGGCCTCACTAAGTAGCTGAGGCTGGCCGCGAACCCAGATCCTCCCGTCTCAGCCTCCCAAGTACTGGGATTACAAGCGTGCGCCACCACGCCCGGCTCTTTCTAGCTTATTTAGTAGTCCATTTTAAAGTAGAATAGCAAGTTTTCTAGACAGAGGGCTAATCAGTAAAGACACAATGAAAACCTTAAAAGTTGCCACACATTAAGAATATGAGTCATAGCTGGGTGTGGTGGCACATGCCTGTAATCCCAGGACTTGGGAGGCTGAAACAGGAGGATTGCAGATTTTAGGACTGCCTCAGTAACTTAGTGAGACCCTGTTTCCAAATAAAAAAATAAAATAGGGCTGGGGATATAGCTCAGAGGTAGATGCCCCTGGGTTCAATCCCTAGCACCACGAAATTAAAAAAAATAAAGAGTATAGGTCACAGAGAACATGTATTAACATGTTTTTATTGACATTACCTTATAGTAATTAGTTTGTTGTTGTTGTTGTTTAATGCTAATACTGATCATCAAAATGTTTTTAAGAAGCCAGAGAAAGATGGCCATCCAATTGTTCTTATTTTTAGTTTTTTTTTTTTTTTTTTTTTTTTTTTTTTTGTGGTACCGGGGATTGAACGCAGGGGCATTCTACCTCCGCGCTACGCCCCCGGCCCTATTTTTTATACTTTATTTTGAAACCGGGTCTCACGAAGTTGTGGAGGGCCTCACTAAGGAGAGAGAGAGAGAGAGAGAGAGAGAGAGACAGGGAGAGAGAGAAAGAGAGAGAGCTGAGGCTG
Source organism: Glis glis (assembly GCA_004027185.1). Lineage (NCBI taxonomy): Eukaryota > Metazoa > Chordata > Mammalia > Rodentia > Gliridae > Glis > Glis glis. Next base: position 24,560 of record PVJS01029750.1, read on the forward strand.
GC
>PVJS01029751.1:0-24561 GCA_004027185.1 Glis glis
CCAGTACTTGGGAGGCTGAGACAGGAGGATCACAGGTTCGAAGCCAGCCTCAGCTACTTAGTGAGGCCCTCAGCAACTTAGCGAGACCCTGTATCAAAATAAAGAATAAAAAATAGGGCTGGGGGTGTAGCTCGGAGGTAGAATGCCCATGAGTTCAATCCCTAATACCGCAAAAAAAATAAAAAAGATCTTACAGTTAAGTAAAAGAACTCAGCCATACATACAAATGATTAAAATTCCAGGAGAACATAATAAGTAAACTGGGAGAGCTGCAAAGTGCTTCTTGGGAATCTTGACCTTGGAGCTAGAAAGTGCAGTGGGGAAGGACATTCCAGGCAAAAAGACCTGAGGCAACTGTGATCGGGTCCATAACACAATGAGACGCTTCCCCAAATAGTTTCACAATCTAAGAACATCTGCAGGCTGGACTTTAAGAATGGTCATTTTTTAAAGTAGATTATTGAAAGGTTTCTAATGCAGAGAACATAGGAATTCAGAGAATCCAAGGAATGACCAACAGCAGTGGCCTCGCTTCCAGGGAAGGGACCATTTTCTAACGCTGGCTTTATTGCACCATCAAGGCATAGAGATAAACTGACCGCTGGTCTTCTCATCTCTTGGTCTGCCTAAGGAGTAACTTAGATGAATTGCTTCAATGCACTTTGTTTCGAAGGCTTAGAATAGTCTCATACAGGCTGGGTGTGGTGGTACACATCTGTAATCCCAGTACTTGGGAGGTTGAGATAGAAGGATCACAGGTTTGAGACCTGCCTCAGCAACTTAATGAGACTTTCAGCAACTTAGCGAGACCACATTTCAAAAACAAGGAATAAAAAGGGATGGGGGTATAGCTTAGAGGTAGAATGCCCCTGGGTTCATTCCCCAGCACCACAAATAAAATAAAATAAATGCTCATATATCTTTGAATAGGCCCTAGTAATACCTAGCACATAGCAGGTACTCAAAAATGTTTGTTGAATTAACTAAGAGTTCCACCATTCTGATTGGTTGTAATGGGTTTTCTTTCCTGAGGCTTAAGAATCATGGAGTCGGGCATGAAGGCATGAAAAGTGATAAAACAAAATCAAATATATCCTGATGTGAGACAATCCATTTCAACTCAGTCTCCCACAGGAGATCGATCACTCCCTACACAGACTTACCTCCCTAACATCTTCCTAACCAGTAGCCATGTCTAGCCGCGCTGGCCATGGGCGGTAGGAGAAAGCTGCTCTTTCTAGGTCTCCGTGCAGAGAGGGAGCAGGTGATGAGCACAGGATGGGCTGGGCACACAGTAGGATCTGTGAATGGGATGGTGTGGGACTCAGACACCAAATGAGAAATGTATTCTAGGACTCGACTTCCCAGCCCAGTAGCCCTGGGTCTGAATGGAACTAGCTTAAAGATGCTCTTGAACATTTTTCTTCTCTCCCTGCTCATAACTAAAGTTTGCAAGAGGGGCGGGTGTGCGGCTGCATAGAAGAACAAACTAGTGCGTTGCTGGTATGCGTGGGAATATGGTTTATTTGCTTTAGAAACAACAAGGGCGTAAAGAAGCAAAAAAAAAATGAACTCTGGACCAGCTGTCAATGTTATTAAGTCTGAAGGAGAAGGATAGAGTTCACATTATTCTGCAAATGAATGTAAGTGGCCATTATTATTTGAAAAGAACCTCCCCACAGCCTGAGAAACAGGGAAGTAAATACTTGGTAGACGGGTGACATGGTTGCTTATGGGTATCAAATGCAAACAATTATGTAAGGCCTGGAATGGCCCAATAACCTAATGATAAGGTGTTACCCTTGATTCCAGAACTATTTAGAAAGCAAGAGTTGTTATAAGCAAGAATTTGGGGGAACACGAAAAACAATATCAAGTAAAGTATTTAATTGTATAAATGTATGTGTTTTGCTCTTAAAGTTTTACTTACTCCTGGTGGAGTTTAACCTTAATTAAACATCTTTTTTGAGTTCGGGTAATTGTGTGTGTGTGGAGGAGGAGGAAGGGGTATGTGCTGGTCTTTATTTGAACAGAATTCTAATACACATTGTGTTGCTATACAGACTGGACAATAGGTTATTAAATGCTACCGTTCCAAACTACCAGTGATAGAGATGCAAAAATACAGTTACAAATGACATTTTAAGAACTATTTTCACACAGCCTCCAGGGGTTGCGTTATCACTACTTTGTGTTTCGGTTGTTTTTTCTGAATGAAGGAAAGAGATAAACCTTCATTCCTGATTTGTGCATCTACCAATCATCTCACAATCATCCTGATATCTTTATCAGAACACATTTCCTTTCACCGTCTCCATTTCAGATCTGACCTTATTGGTGAACATCTCTTGGCTGTTTGAACAGACTCCGTCAGTTACTCATTCAGTGAAACAAGCTAGTAGCAAGAGAAGCTACTAGAGTGCATGTTTTTCCTATTGGGAAACTGCAGGTTAAGCCTACTGGTGGCAAAGACCCATTCAGCTCCCCACCCACCTCTCCCTGCGGCTTCCCATGAGTGGGCGTGTTTATTCAGACATTTCTTTCCTTCTTCAAAAAAATTAAAATAAAGGATAGGGCAAATTAGTATACTACCTTGATTATTTTTTTAATTTTCTTTTGAACAAGACAGACTTGGGTGAGGATGTTGTAATCACTCAATTTTCCATCACCCGTGTGTGTACGGCTCTGTGTGTGTGTGTGTGTGTGTGTGTGTGTGTGCGCGTGTGTGTGTGTTTTACTGAGGATTGAACCCAGAGGCATTCTGCCTCCAAGCTACACCCCCCCCAGCCCTATTTTATTTTTTATTTTGAAACAGGGTCTCACTAGATTGCTGAGGGCCTCGCTAAATTGTCAATGCTGGCCTCGAACCTGCAATCCTCCTATCTCAGCCTCCCAAGTACTGGGATTACAGGTGTGCTCCATGAGTCAGTACATGCCTGACTCGTGTACTGCTTTTTCTGAAGGTCTATTTCAATCCACAGATCGAACCTAGACTAATGAGAAACCGATGGATCTACTCTAATCCCTTCAGGCAAAATCATCATGAATTTTATTTTTCATACCCAAGCTTTTAAATAAGCTTGAGGTTATGCTCTTCAGCAAGAAAATGAACAAAAAGTCGTCCATATTATTATTTTGTGTGTGTGTGTGTGTGTGTGTGTGTGTGTGTGTGTGTGTGTTACTGGAGATTAAACCCAAGGGCATTCTACCTCTAAGCCACACCCCAGCCCTTCTTTTTTTTTATTTTTTTGTTTTGAAATAGGGTCTCGCTAAGTTGTTGAGAGTCTCACTAAGTTGCTGAGGCTGTCCTCGAACCTGCGATCGTCCTGTCTCAGCCTCCTAAGTACTGGGATTATAGATGTGCACCACCGTCCCCAGCTCCATATTACTCTTTAAAAGCAGATTCACATGCTTTAACTAGCGCAGAGCAGAAGGTCAACTGGACAGCCTCTTCCAAAACGCAACGTCACTTTACCAAAACTTGAACCTGAATGGCTAGTGCGAGGCTGCAAGACTCCCAGAAGCCCAGGGTCATTGTTTTGACTTGGTGTGTAACCTTCCAGAGACTCGCTGAGCCTCTGACCTCACTCAGTATCTACATCACAGGGTTGCTGTGAAATTAATGTGATGTAAAGTATGTTCTCAACAAATGAAAAATGTAAAGCTTTGTCATTAGTAACCACCACAGGCGTGGCGGATGCTGTGACGCGCCACCCAGTCACATTTAGGACTGAGGTAGTCAGTCCTCAGCTGCTGGCCGCACTCAGCTGAGACCCTTTCCAGGACTTGCCCCTGGGGTCAAGAGAGCCTCTTTGCCCAAGATCAAGCACCATGCCCAAGCCTAAGTCCATCACCTGGTTGTTGGGCGGGCATAAGAACACAGACGACCTCCCTTAATTCGGGACAACCCCATGGAGCCATTCCAGACCCAGAGTCTCCTTAGCATCCGAGGACCAGCTGCATCGCAGTCCAACTTCTCACCCTATCCAGTCTGATTCTCTTTCAGCCTCGCAGGTACCTCTCCCAAGAGCACCCCTGCACACAAAGCTGAGAGTGTCAGAGTCCCGGGGAACACAGCCCGTGACGAGTAGAATTATTTGAGTTTATATATCCTGGTTGATTCTCACTCTTGGGTGAGCAGACTTTACAGTAAAAATTACCAGGAAATTGTGCTGAGCAGGGGCAGTAACCTTCCCTTCAGATTAGACGACCTCCATAAATGGGTAGAGATCATAAACTAGCCGGGCATGGTGGTACACACTTGTAATCCCGGTACTTGGGAGGCTGAGACCAGAGGCTCTGGGTTCACAGCCAGCCTCAGCAACTCAGTGAGGCCCTCAGCAACTTAGTGAGACCCTGTTTCAAAATAAAGAATAGAAAATAGGGCTGGGGGTATAGCTTGGAGGTAGAATGCCCCTGGGTTCAATCCCCAGTACTGCAAAAAATAAAAATAAATAAAAATAAAATAGTAGAAGAGAATAAAGGTTCCTAGGGCAGAAGAAAAAGGGAAATAATCCAATGGGGGTTGAACACAGAATGGAGGTAAATAGTACATTAAAGAATGATATGCAAGCCAGGAACAGGGGCACATGCCTGTAATCCCAATACTTGAGAGGCTGAGACCTGTTTCAAAATAAAGAATAGAAAGGACTGGGGTTTAACTCAGAGGTAGAATGCCCCTGGGTTCAATTCCAAGTTAAAAAAAAAGTAAAAAGAGTGATAGCAAGCTGAAACTCTAGGAGGAAACTGTTCCAGAAAGAAAAGTTGATTGCAGTGTGTTCCTTGAGTCTACAGTAAATATTTACGTAGTCATAATCATGGTGAGCTTGATTATTGGCTTCACCTTCTATAGCCAACCCATGGACAATACGGGAAAGAGAGAAGTATGGTCTCCGAATACATGCAAATGCTGTTAACCTACACGACTTAACGTGGAAATAATAACTATTGGGGAGGGGACAAGGATGACACAGGAGTGGGGATCAAAATTAATAGACCAAAAAATAACAGGAAAAGCACGTTTTTTAGTGATGGAGACATGATTGACAAGAGAAACAGCTGAAAACATTGACAGTGGTTGCCCCTAGGCCGCAGGCTTAGTTGTGAGGAGGACTTGGGTAAGGACCTTTGATTTGCATTATAATCCCTTTTGTACTACTGATTTTATTTTTACCAAGCGCATGGATCCTTCAGTTAATTTTTTTAAATTTTAAATGCATTTGTCCCAGTGATATTTCTTGTCTTCATGGACTGACATCATACACAAACATCTGAAAAACAAAACACATGAGATGAATTAGGTATAACCTCCCTGTGGTAATCCCCTGAGATACTGACTCACCTTCCTACTAAATAAGATACTTATTTCAGCTCTTGCAATCCAAGATACAAAGCCTTAAAAGCAGTTTCATCTTATGGATTAAGGGCACAAGAATCCAAGTATCAAACATGAAATGAGGTTTGCATATTCAATCAGAACCTTTAAATTTTTTTTACCCAACCCAACAAGCAATACAAATGTGTATGACCCAGTACCCACACCCCCACATAACTGAAAAAATAAATTTTACAAAACAATACTTACCTTTTACTATCTGTGATATGTTCTGAACATTTCTATTTCATTTTATTTGAGTGTTTAATAATACCAGTCACTTTAAATGATGTTTTTCAGACCTACAGCCTGCTGAAAAACACTGCTCTAAATCAGTCTTCCTTTTTTTCTGAGACCAGAAAATGTACTTATAAAATTTAGAGATTATTTCTCAGATCAGCTAAGCCTTCCTAGTAGAACCGTGTGTTACTGATGTGTTCCAAAAAATTGTTATGTAAAGTTGGCTTCTATCATCTTGCTAGTCAGCATGTCTTCTCATTTCTCTTCTCCTTCCTTAAAATTTTCCTTTTCTTCATCACTGGTCCTGTGAGGCACATATTAGGAATAGATGGATTCATTTCTGGTTTTTTTTTAGATACATGCCAGTTACACATGTACTTAGTTGTGTCATATACTTACATTTCTTGGTTTTTACCCTGTTTCGGGCGTGGCGGCACACACTTGTAATCCCAGTACTTGGGAGGCTGAGACAGAAGGCCCCGGGTTCGCAGCCAGCCTCAGCTACTTAGTGAGGCCCTCTGCAACTTATTAAGACCCTGTTTCAAAATAAAGAATAAAAAATAGGGCTGGAGGTGGAGCTCGGAGGTAGAATGCCCCTGGGTTCAATCCCCAGTACCAAAAAAATAAAAATAAAAAGTAAATAAAAATAAAAACAAATAAAATAGGGCTGGAAGTGTAGCTTGAAGGCAGGTAGAATGCCTCTGGGTTCAACCTCCAGTACCAAAAAAAAATTGCATAACTACAAGCAATAACTATAAGCATAGTTATAAACATAGTATAACTATAAGTATAATAGTATAAACAATAACTATAAGCATATATAAATATAAGCAATAACTATAATGCATAGCTATGAGCAATGTCTTGTCCATACATTTTTAGCAAAAGTTATACTGAACACAGATTGTTATGAGGCTTATTGAACTAAATAGAAACTTAATAGACTAATTTAACTTATTTGAATATTTTTTATTAAATTAAGAACTACAAGAAGCTGTCGAAGAGGTGCTGCCAAGCCTGAAAAAAGATGGCGTATCCATCTATTATGTAAGCAGAACTTCTAACACGGACGGGGTTGACTCTTTCCTGGACAAAGTAGATGAAGTGTCAACTGAACCCATCCCAGAGTCATGGAGGTCTGACGTCACTTTTTCTACGCCAGCCTTGTACATCTATACTTCTGGAACCACAGGTAAAAAAAAAAAAATAAAGAGAAGATTCTCCAAGAAACGGGCCTATCTTAAAGGAGTTAAATGCTGGTTTAGGCCGGGCGTGGTGGCGCACGCTTGTAATCCCAGTACTTTGGGAGGCGGAGACTGGAGGATCTGGGTTCGCGGCCAGCCTCAGCTCGCTCTCTCTCTCTCTCTCTCTCTCTCTCTCTATTTAGTGAGGCCCTCCGCAACTTTGTGAGACCCGGTTTCAAAATAAAGTATAAAAAATAGGGCCGGGGGTGTAGCGCGGAGGTAGAACGCCCCTGGGTTCAATCCCCGGTACCGCAAAAAAAAAAATGCTGGTTTAGGTTTTTAAATATTCTCTTTCTTTGGCAAAATTTATCAGGTAACTAATACTTCTGGGGATTTGGCTCTTTGCCCATGGGAATGATCTTATTTCGTTGCACCTGATCCCATTTGGGTTTCTCCCAGCTATGCATTTCTCCCCACTTGGTATAGAACAGATAAAGAGGCTAACTAAGAGCTACAAAAATATGATGATGGATGAGATTTGGCCCCAACTGGGTTGTTAGACTTTTTTAATGTCTGTTGTATTTTGGTTTTATGATAACCAGAGTCTGTATATAATGTATAATCAGTTTAAATGGAACACCAGAGGACAATTATGGAGTGAGATTTGTATAAATGTTTTGACCACCATTTTCCCACGCAGCACTGACTTGGAGCTGTTTGGTGCTGTGGAAGTAGGATGACCCTAGTTCAGGGCCTAAAATACTGTATTTTATCAAATCTAGGATGCTTTCAACTGTGCGGCATTGTTTTATGAGTCACTAAGAAAAAACACTGCCAATTAACAGTGTTATCATCAAAACACTGTTATGTGAAACAAGCAATATTAATAGTACTATGTAGTAGGCATTCTTCTAGGAGTTTTAAGGCATTTGTTTGTAAAATTTTCCCACCATGCTTGTGATGGGTACTATTCTCATTCCATTTGACAGATTTGAAAGCTGATAGATTAAGAACTTCCCATGATAAGAAGTAGAAGTGTCAGAATTCACCTTGGGCGCTAACTCCACAGCTCATAAAATTGACAGCTCTGGCAGGGCACAGTGGCCCATGCCTATAATCCCAGTACTTGCGAGGCTGAGACAGGAGGATCGCAAGTTTGAGGCCAGCCTCGGCTACTTAGCAAGACCTTGTTTTGAAATAAAAAATAAAATGAAAAAGGGCTGGGGGTGAAGCTCAGTGGTAGAATGCCCTGGGTTCAATCCCCAGTATCACAAAAAAATTAATAAAATAAAGTCGACGGTACTGGTGGCAGTACCTCCCGGATTTTTCATGTAGCAGATATTTAGTGCCTGCTGACTGAGCCAGGGAAAATGTCACCAAAGTGACATGAAGTAATATGAAGTAGTAATATGAAGCTTGAGGGATATATTGTAAAGAAGAGCAGGAAGCTAGCCCCAGAATACTGATTATTATTATTAGGAAATAAAATAGATTAGTCTTTAATCTCTTTTGATTAAAATTTTAATTTAAGCGGGTAATACAAGCATGAATTCTCCTTGTTTAAATAATCAAACATTATAGATAAGGCTAAAGGTTCCTTTGAACTTCTTATCTCAACACCAACCAGCAGAAACAACTTCCTTGGCTTCCAGAGACCCTTGGTCCCATCTGACGTCACAGTTTTTGGACCAGCGTTTTTGTTGTTGTTGTTGTTGTTGTTGTTTTGGCGGTACCGGGGATTGAACCCAGGGGCGTTCTACCTCCGCGCTACACCCCCGGCCCTATTTTTTATACTTTATTTTGAAACCAGGTCTCTCTCACGAAGTTGCGGAGGGCCTCACTAAGTAGAGAGAGAGAGAGAGAGAGACAGAGAGAGAGAGCTGAGGTTGGCCGCGAACCCGGATCCTCCGGTCTCCGCCTCCCAAAGTACTGGGATTACAAGCGTGCGCCACCACGCCCGGCTGGACCAGCGTTTAACCTGCATGTCAGCTTCTCTTCACACAGTCCTGAGCAGTTTGCTGAACCGTTCCTGTAAGTAAGTTAGGAGAGGAAGCTTGGAACGACATAGTAAATCTGGTGCCTAAAATGTAATTTCTGCCCATTTTTTCTTTGTCCAAAGTTATACATGACCTTGCCAACAGAAAGGTGGGCGACCTAAGTGACCAGTTGCTTCCCTGGCATACGGACACGACCCTACTTACAGGACTTTGTCTTCAGTTCTTCATAGAATAGTCAATGAAATTGTGAAGTTTGATTCAGGGAATAATTGAGGTAAATTGAGCTTTTAATTAGCGACAAGAGCTCTAGTCCCCGTACTGAATAGGCAAGTGTGGATCTTCTTCACAGTGCCTGTGTTGGCAAGGAGATGGAAAACTCCTTTTAGGGAGCAAAAAGATAACACTCCCTGTGCCGGGCGTGGTGGCGCACGCTTGTAATCCCAGTACTTTGGGAGGCGGAGACCGGAGGATCCAGGTTCACGGCCAGCCTCAGTTCTCTCTCTCTCTCTCTCCCCCTGTCTCTCTCTCTCTCTCTCTCTACTTAGTGAGGCTCTCCACAACTTCATGAGACCCGGTTTCAAAATAAAGTACAAAAAATAGGGCCAGGGGTGTAGCGCGGAGGTAGAACGCCCCTGGGTTCAATCCCCGGTACCGCAAAAAAAAAAAAAAAGATAACACTCCCTGAATGAATCCTATAATTCAGCACTTATTTTTGATTGAAAGACAATAGGATTGATGTTTCTTAGTTTTTTTTCCTTATCTGTGAATAAAATATTTGCCAAATTACTCTTGTAAACATTAATGAAAAGAACTTGCTTAATCAATTGGAAGACAAGATATTTTCCCTGTTCCTTAAAGGAAGTCATTAGCACAAAACTATGTAAGTTACCCAATATTTTTATTTATTCATTAATATAAAATCTTAAAATAAGAAAGTTCTGAAAGTACTTCAAAGCAGTAAAGATGGGTTTTTTTAAATGTAATTCTGAGTGTTCACTATTCCAACAATTCTTTTTCATGGTGATAATCATTGATTTATTGATACTTTCTTCTATTTCCTTTTTTTTTTTTCTTTTCTGTGGTACTGGGGATTGAACTCAGGGGCTTTCTACCTCTCAACTATACCCCTACTCCTTTTATGTTTTGAAACAGGGTGTCACTTGGTTGCTGAGAGTCTCGCTATGTTGCTGAGGCTGTCCTTGAACCTGCAATCCTGCTGTCTCAGCCTCCCAAGTACTGGAATTACAGGTGTGCACCACCATGCCTGGTGCTTTCTTCTATTTCTTAATGTTAGCATAGAATGGAGCATTAATATTAACACAATGTCCCTGCTCCACTGTTACAGAAAATGACTTTTGAATTGTGTTTGCAATGATGGCAGTACGCTGGCCAACTGCTTTACCTTATAACAAATTGCTCTTGTGGGCAATACCCAGCTACGGGGCTATCAGTATTGAAGGATCTGAGTCTTTGGAGACCTGCCTTCCTCTTCACAAAGCCTGCTTGCCCACTCAGGTCTTAACCCTCACGCAGCCCCCTTAACAGTGACTGCATGCCCTCCCCACCTAAACTGACCTTCCATGACAAACAGTATATGCATACATCTTCAATAGAAAGCCTTACCAAAAAAAAAGGTATGTAAATTATGGTTAAGAAAATGCAGCCGGGCGTGGTGGCGCACGCTTGTAATCCCAGTACTTAGGAGGCGGAGACTGGAGGATCCGGGTTTGCAGCCAGCCTCAGCTACTTAGTGAGGCCCTCTGCAACTCAGTGAGACCCTGTTTCAAAATAAAATATAAAAAATAGGGCCGGGGGTGTAGCTCGTAGGTAGAATGCCCTTGGGTTCAATCCCCAGTACCGCAAAAAAAAAAAAAAAAATGCAAATGCATTTAGTCTCGGTACTAAGGCTACACTGAGATACCATTTTTCACTTTTCACATTGGCGAAAATTCCAACATTTGAGAACATATGTTGGCAAGGACATGAGGAAACTAGCACGCTCATGTTGTGCTGAAAGGAGGGTGAATGGGGAAGCCCTTAGAGCTGGCCAGATTACACAGACGTCTATCATTTGACCCAGCAACCTCACTTCAGCGAGTTTATCCTACAGACGTAGTATCACTCACAGTGTGAACTGCCATGTAGACAAAGTTATTCAACACAGCATCATTTGAAATAGCAAAACAGCCGGGTGTGGTGGCACACCTTGTAATCCCAGTACTTGGGAGGCTGAGACAGGAGGATCACAGGTTCACGGCCAGTCTCAGCTACTTAGTGAGGCCCTCCTCAACTTAGTGAGACCCTGTTTAAAAATAAAGAATAAAAAATAGGGCTGGGGGTATAGCCCAGAGGTAGAATGTCCCTGGGTTCAATCCCTGGAACTGCAAAAAAAAAGAAATAGCAAAATATTGTAAATTAATTATAATATCCACTTATAAAGGATGTGAGGCAGCGAAGAGAAAGGAAATGAGTGGATGAATGAACGAAAGGGAAATTTGTATAAACACAGACAGATCTCCGAGAAACATTGTTAAGTGGCAGAAAAAAAAAGTGCAGGAGAGTTTTGTTTTTGCTTTTTTTTTTTCTTGGTTTGGTACTGGGGATTGAACCCAGGGGTGTTCTACCTCTGAGCTACACACTCAGCCCTATTTTATTTGTATTTTGAAACAGGGTCTCACTAAATTGCTAAGGCTGCCCTCGAACCTGCAATCCTCCAGTCTCAGATTCCCAAGTACTGAGATTATAGGTGTGAGCCACTGCACCCAGCTAGTATTCATAGTTTTTAAAATGGAAAAGGCAAGCACATATGAGCAAATGTTCATATTTGTTTATATTCGTATAAAAACTCTAGATTAGCTGGGCGTGGTGGCACATGCTTATAATCCCAGTACTTGGGAAGCTGAGACAGGAGGATCACAGGTTCAAAGCCAGCCTCAGCAACTTAGCGAGGCTCTCAGCAACCTAGTGAGACCCTGTTTCCAAATAAGAAATAAAATCAGGCTGGGGGTGTAGCTTGGAGTAGAAGACCTCTGGGCTCAATCCCCAGCACCAAAAAGCAAACAAACGACAACAACAAAAAACTCTAGTACATAAGAAATTATAAAAGTAGTTATAAAGAAAGGTGATTGGATGGATGGACTATTTATTCCCCAAGGTATTTAATCACTGAATCTTAGCCTTCTCATCTATGGGTTGGAGAATATAATTCTATTTATCTCTTAAGTTTGTTATGAGAGTTAAATAAAATTCTGAAAATGTCTTGCAAAGTGTTAAGCATGGAGCAGAAATCCATACACATTTATTCTTTTCTCCTCCCTTTCTCTTTGGATAACTACTAGAATAACTGCCTAATTCAGGAGTCAGCAAATGTTGACCTTGTGGGCCAAATACAGCCCTCCACATGTTTTTGTAAATAAAGTTTTATTGGAACACAACCACACTTATTCCTTTGCATAAAGGAATGTAAGACTGCAGAGTTGAGTCATTACAATAACTATTTGACCCCACAAAGTCTACAGCATCTACTCTCTGGCCCTTTACAGAAAAAATCTCCTGGCTCCTGGTCCAACTGCTCATGGCCCTCCCCTCTGCAATCCTCTAAGCACAGGATGACGAATTTTCTTGAGCCAGATCTCCCTGGAGACTACGGATGGCCAGTCTCAGTTCATGTGTGCTTTCTCTTGTGTCTTTGCAAAGGTCTCCCAAAAGCTGCAACGATCAATCATCATCGCTTATGGTATGCAACTGGCCTTGCTACTGCGTCTGGAATTAAGCCCGATGATGTCATCTACACCACCCTGCCCTTGTATCACAGTGCTGCACTTATGGTTGGCCTACACGGATGTATTGTGACTGGTAAGTTTTTTCTCCCAGCAAAGCATCAGAGGCAAGTACATATTCACATCTGCTCATAAGGAAAAGTAATACAAAATTGGGCTACTCTCCTATTGGCTAGGGATGGTGTTTATTTCTACATTGACAATAAGGTTATTTGGCTCAGACATCACAAGCATCTAAAATACTTTATATTTTCTCATGCCTGCTTGTCTACTGATATAATGTCATACCTGTTCAATATATTCGGGAAGAAATGCCTTTAAAACATTGTATGCCTTTTTTTTTTTTTTTTGCAGTACTGGGGGTTGAACCCAGGGGCCTTCTATCTCCGAGCTACACCCCCAGCCCATTTTTTATTCTTTATTTTGAAACAGGGTCTCGCTAAGTTGCAGAGGGCTGCACTAAGTAGCTGAGGCTGGCCGCAAACCTGCAATCCTCCTGTCTCAGCCTCCCAAGTACTGGGATTACGAGCGTGCGCCACCACACCTGGCTCAATTTATGCCTTTACCCAAGTTAAGAAGCTAGATTCTTAGATTCCATAAATAATTATTCTATGTCATTTCCAACTGCAGAAGTGTTCATGTTGATCTCCATCAGCATCTGATCTCAACTTCTCCACCAATCGTCCCCACTCTTATTTATTCTTCCCTATTCCCGCAGCTCCTTAACTCTCATCAGAGTATATGGCGTGACATCTCTTTTCATTCTTTCTCAAACTTTACCATTTATTTGTGCTTGTGTATGTGCGTGCGTGCGTGCGTACGTGTGTGTGTGTGTGTGTGTGTGTGTGTTTCTGGAGATTGAACCCAGGGGCCTTCTACCTCTGAGCTACACCCCTAGCCCTATTTTATTTTTATTTTGAAACACAGTCTCACTAAGTTGCAGAGGGCTTCACGAGGTTGCTGAGGCTGGCCACAAACCTGCGATCCTCCAGTCTCAGCCTCCCAAATACTAGGATGAAATAAACTTCTGAAATACATAGACACATGTTTATTTAAAATGAAATATAATATATAATAACAAAAATACATACATATGTACATATATATGCACACACACATATATATATGCGTGCATATATATGTACGTATATATATGTGCATATATATATATATGCACGCACATATATATACATATATACATATATATATATATATATATATATATATATATATATATGTTATGGGCTGAATGTTTGTGTTCTTCCTGCAAAAGAATCCTGTGTTGAAATCCTCTACCCCAGTGTGCTGCTGTGAGGAGGTGGAGCCTTGGAAGGTAATTAGGTCATGAATATGGAGCTCTCTTGTATGGGATTAGTGTCCTGAAGAAGAGACAGGAGAACGCGTCCTTCCTGCCTCTGCTTTCCCCCTGTGAGGATATATGGAGATGATGGCTATCCCCAAATCAAAAAGAGTGATCTCGAAACCAGGCATAGTGGCACACACCTATAATCCCAGTACTTGGGAGGCTGGGACAGGAGGATTGCAGGTTCAAGTCCAGCCTCAGCAACTTAGCAAGACTCTGTTTCCAAATAGAAAATGAAATAGGGCTCAGGGTATAACTCAGAGATAGAATGCCCCTGGGTTCAATCCCCAGCACCAAAATATTTATGAGATTTTTAAAGGTCACTTTTACTATACTTCATGTCTAAAATTAAATTGAATGTAATGGATATATTATTTTTAGCCCATAGTCTTAGTTTCTATGACTGCTCTAACAAATGACCACAAACTTAGTGGCGTCAAACAACACGGATCTCTTCTTTTCCTGTTCTGGAGGTGAGAAGGTTTCAAGGGCTACACTCCTGGGGGCCTTGACTTTTCTAGCTTCTCGAGGCTGCCTGAATTCCTCGGCTCATCACCCTTTCTCTCATCTGCAAAGCATGTCACCAACCTTTTGTTGCCATCAGCCTGTCTCCTTCTCCACCTTTATTTTGCCCCCCTCTCTAAGGACTCTTGTGATTACAATGGGCATACCCAGATAACCCAGAATAATCTTCCTATCAAGACTCTTAACTTCATCACGCCTACCAAATCTCGTTTGCTATACAAGGTAGCATATTCACAGGTTCTGGGGGACTAGGCTGTTAACATCTTGGGGAACCATTCCTCTGTCTACTTCACCCATCAAAGAAGAACACTTTCTTTCATTGCCCAAGATGTTGCTTCTCCGTTACCTCCAAAATTAAGCCTGCCTCCTCCACCTGGCCCTTCCAAGCTCTCCATGATTGCATCCCTAGCTGTTTCTCCAGGTGCATCTCCCATGACCCACCAACCCTTCACACCAGCATCACAGACCAACAGTCTTAACCATCTCCAAAAAGGACCATCCTATCTTTAGGTTCAAGTTTCTTCCTCTGCCTAGAATTCCCTCATCTCTCTGTATTCATAGCTCAAATCCTCCCTCTCCAAAAGATGCTTTTCTTGGCCCTTGACCCCAAGGAGAATTAATCCTCTCCCCCACCTCATTTCCCCCCTTCAGGGTCTCATTTGAACTGCCTACATTCTGCACACTGACTTGTATTAGAATGATTTTTGTATGTGTCTTTCCCTCCATAGATTGGAAGCTCACATAGGACAAAACCATGTCTTGTTCAGTTTTTGTATTAATAGAATAGGTACTTGACACTTGTTTGTGAATACAATTCATTTCAAAATTTCTACCTTTGAAAAATGACAAAATTAAATATAATTGGAAAGATTTTCTGTAGCATTCCTGTGTTGACACTTTCTGTGTCTTTTCGGTAGGTGCTACTATTGCTTTGCGGTCCAAATTTTCAGCCAGCCAGTTTTGGGACGATTGCAGAAAATACAATGTGACGGTCATTCAGTATATTGGTGAACTGCTGCGGTATTTATGTAACACGCCCCAGGTAACACTTCCTGTTCTTCAACATCTTTTTTAAATAAATAAGATGGGAGTTTATGTCATCTTATGTTGTTTATGTTTTGGGGTTACGATAGGGCTTTAGCTGATTTGTATCTTCAGTTTTCAGTTTAGACTATAATCATTCGTTGTGATAAAGTGCTTGACACCACACCTACTATATAAAGGGGCCTTACTAGATGGCAGTTACTATTAATTTTGGTATGATTATTACTTCCTTGTTACCTGTTTTCACATCTTTATTTATTTGTTTATTTATTTTTGTACTAGGGATTGATCCCTGGGACATTCTACCTCTGAGACACACCCCCAGCCCTTTTTATTTTTTAATTTGAAACAGGGTCTCACTAAGTTGATGAGGCTGACCTTGAGCCTGTGATCCTCCTGTTTTAGCCTCCCAAGTACTGGATAACAGGTGTGTACCACCATGCACAGCTACCTGTTTTCACATCTTACCCTTCACTTAGCATATCCTCCTCTTCCTTCTCTGCTTATGAAAAGCTACTGTCAAAGCCTAGCTCAAATGATACCTCTTATGTTAAATCTATCTGTGCCAGGCGTGGTGGCACACGCTTGTAATCCCAGTACTTTGGGAGGCGGAGACCAGAGGATCCGGGTTCGCGGCCAGCCTCAGCTCTCTCTCTCTCTCTCTCTCTCTCTCTCTCTCTCTACCTAGTGAGGCTCTCCACAACTTCATGAGACCCGGTTTCAAAATAAAGTATAAAAATAGGGCCAGGGGTGTAGCGCGGAGGTAGAACGCCCCTGGGTTCAATCCCCAGTACCGCAAAAAGAAAAATCTATTTGCTTCTCCAACACAAGTCATTACTTCCCTCCCCTACATCATTTTACTTCTATCTCTTGTGGGTACACATTGCAGGTGTGTGTCTTGATGCCTCCCATCCTCCCTCGGCTATAACTTATTGATAGCAGGGGCCACATCTTGTCTCTTTGCCCCCCCCATACCAAATGCATACAGGAAGTTTTTACTTAATGCTGTTTAATGAATAAATCTCCATGTGGCTTAAAAACAAACCATCCAGGTCTGTCACCAAGCTTGGATGCCTCAAGATAACTCCAGGGGCCTTAGACCTACCATGTTTGCAGACGTCCAGCTCTCTTGATAAGATTATTCTGTTTGCAAGAGCTCCTCCTGCCCAGTCCCTTAGGTCTCGTCAGAGATCTGGAGTCTACCTTGGGACCCAATCAGGGTTTCTCAACAGTGGCACTGCTGACATTCTGAGCCTGTTAATTCTCTGCAGTATGAATTTACTCTGTGCACTGTAAGATATTTAGCAGCATCTTTGGCCTTTACTCACAAAACGCCAGCAGCAACCTCCCCCTCTCCCAGTTCATGATCACCAGAATGTCTCCAGACATTTCAAATGTTCCCAGGCAGGCAAATATGACCCTCGTTGAGAACCACTAGACTAGACAATACAGTAAACCCACCAGATTCTAATGATTCTAATCCTTTTTTTTTTTTTTTTTTTTGCGGTACCGGGGATTGAACCCAGGGGCGTTCTACATCCGCGCTACACCCCTGGCTCTATTTTTTCTACTTTATTTTGAAACCAGGTCTCACGAAGTTGCAGAGGGCCTCACTAGGTAGAGAGGAAAGAGAGAGAGAGAGAGAGAGAGAGAGAGCTGAGGCTGGCCGTGAACCCGGATCCTCCGGTCTCCGCCTCCCAAAGTACTGGGATTACAAGCGTGCACCACCATGCCCGGCCTAATCCCTTTAATCTATTAAATCAACATATACCAAGCTCAAAGGATCACTAAGTTGATAGATTGCTATTGGGCACCCATATTCTGTTCAACTTATATGCCAGCTGCTGTATGGCATAGTAGAAGAAGCTCCTCCCCAGTCCTCTCTCCCCGTTTCACTCAGTCTCTGCCCAGATGTCAGCTCATCAGGGAGGCCCCTCTACTAGTAATTAGGCATATCGGCCAGGCATGGTGGTCCACACCTGTAATCCCAGCACTTGAGACAAGAAGATTGCAGGCTTGAGGCCAGCCTCAGCAACTTAGCAAGACCCTGCTTCAAAATAAAAAATAAAAAGGGCTAGGGTGTAACTCAGAGGTAGAATGCCCCTGGGTTCGATCCCCAGCACCAAAACAAAACAGAAAAACCTTACCGCTCACCCCTGACTCTGCATCTTGTTACTGCTTTTTGTGGCGCCTATTTCTCCTGCCAGAGTACAGGTTTGTGTGATTGTTGTCTGTCTCCCCCATTAATAGAAGCTCCACACAAGAAGGGGCTCTATCCACTACGGGCTCCTCAGCACCAAGGCCTGCTACTGGCATGTGGCAAGCATCAACACACTTCTGAGTGAACCTCTAAATTCTTGCCCTGGAAAAAATGTACAGTTGAGTTGAAAGAGGTAATATGTCTCCCCCAAATTTTTCAGGCTTAGCACATTTTATTCTGATTTTTGGCAGATTCGACAGATTCATAAAGGTTAAAATGAGCTGCGAGCCAGAGTAGAACCTTTCCCACAGCAATTCCCGTTAATGTCATTATTGATTTTTTTTTCACATTAGCGTTCTAGGTGGTTCTCTGGATTGCATGCTTGTCTATTAAAACCCAGAAATCCATATGGGGCCCTTCTGTTTGACTTTTCTTCTCTACCATAAAGGAAGCCCCTTGTCAATGAGAGGCCTCCTGGGGGCGTGCATGTTGTTTCTATTGGTTTTAACGGGAGCCTTCTTTGGCCTGGAGGAAAATAAACACATTTGTGTGTAGCTCTTTTCAAGTGTGCATACACACACACACACACACACACACACACACACACACACACATACACTCATGCCTCCATCTTTTCTCCTTTTTCTTAATGTTGTCTCAAAGGCTGGAAAACAAAGATAGTTTAATCAGGATTTCACACCTTCACAATGTATTATAATTTAGGGTATATAATCTGCAGATGATCCCTAGTCTAAAGCTACATCTGGAATTCCTGCTCACCATTGCTTCCTCGCCCCTGCATTCTGCTTATCTGGAAAACACCTATAAGAATTGTAAGAAATGTTATCTCAAAAAACCTCAGTTAAAGATTTTTTTTTAATCATAGGTTCTGTGGATTTAAGAGGAACTTAAGGAAAGGGCTTCTCATACAAAAAGGGGTAAAAGATAGAGATAATAGTGGAAGGCTCTAAGCTGGGCATGGTAGCCTGTAATCCCAGTACTTGGAAGACTGAGACAGGAGGATCACAAGTTCAAGGCCAACCTTAGCAACTTAGTGAGACTTTCAGCAACTTATTAAGACTTTATTTCAAAATAAAATAGGTCTGGGGGAGTAGCTTTGTGGCAGAATGTCCCTGGGTTCAATCCTGAGACACCCCCCCCAAAAAAAATAGTGGAAGACTCTAGATCAATGTAATCAGGAACTTTCTCATCCTTAGAGCCACTTAGAAGGACAGGCTGTCCCCGGAGGGATAACATCACCAGCATCCCCAACTACTGAGTATCAGGGTGTCATCTGCCTTAGCTGAGCAACTAAACCAATGACTGCCATCCGCGGGTATGGCACAGATTACAAGAACTTGGGGCCACTGCTGGGAGGCAGAGGCCGCTGTGCCGCTCCTCCTCCTTCTCCTCCTCCTCCTCCTCCTCCTCCTCCTCCTCCTCCTCCTCCTCCTTTTTTTTTTCCGGTTGTGGTGCTGGGGATTGAACCAGGGGCATTCTACCTCTGAGCTACACCCTAAGCCCTATTTACTTTTTTATTTGGAAACAGGGTCTCACCAGGTTGCTGAGAGCCTCACTAAGTTGCCGAAGCTGTCCTCAAACTTGCGATCCTCCTGTCTCACTCCCTCTTCTTGACTCTCCTGGTAGCTCCCATGGTAGAGCAGAGGATTATGGAGGAGTGCTCCCAGGAATAGCTCCTCAGGTCAGTGGCTCAGACTAAGCTCCAGGTACTTAAAGTGGTGCATAAGAGCAAGGCGAGGAGTCTGGAGTCTGCAGGGCTGTGTCCGAGTGCTGTTGGAGCAGGACCATCGGCCTCTCTATCAGCTTCCCATCAGCCAACAGCGGAAACGGTAGTACCTGCCTCCTATGGCGTCTATGAAGACAGATGAGCTAATGTACATAGAGCCCACAGCACAGCACCTGGTGCTTAGTGAATATTCAACAAAAGGTTGCTGTTACCGCCATTATCATGATTCCATGCCTCATAGTATGTAGCTCACAGTAATATATTCACTGAGGGAATCAAAAATTCTGCCCCACATACACAGAGGAAGGAATAAGAGAAGACATATAAATAAGTCAGTTAATCTCTTGCCTGAGGTTGAATGAGGGCCCTAACGGTAAAGCTATTGTCTTTGGTGATTTTTTTATGGTTGAATCGTCCTTATCCATTTTACTTTTCTAGTTCTTTTTTTTAACGTGCTTTTATTGGTGCATTGGAGTCTTACATCACAGTGAATATCTATTTGATGTGAACATACATGCACACAGCTCTTAGTGTCCCCCCGACTCCTCCCAGCCATATGAAGTACCAAGAATGATGTTGGTATATTCACACATGTACACATTGTTTATGATAGTAATTCCACTGATTCGCTTCTTTCTTGCCCTTCCCCTTCCCTTGCCCCACTGAGGGTTCTCCATTATCAACCGGAGTCCCTTGTGTGTCCCCACTACTCCCTAGGTTGCACATATTAATGAAAACATATGTCCCTTCTTTTTTTGTGATTGACTGATCTCGCTTAACATAATGTTCTCCAGATCCTTCCATTTTCTTGCAAATGATGTTATTTTGTTCTTTATTGCTGAGTAGAATTCCATTGTGTGTATTTCCCACAATTTTGTAATCCACTCATCTGTTGATGGACACCTAGGTGGGTTCCATAATTTGGCCACTGTGAATTGTGCTGCTATGAACATGGGTATGCATATATTACTTTTCTAGTTCTATCGGGCCTTCTCTTCCAGAGCACTTGCTTATATTGAATAATCATTCAGGTTCATTTCTTGCAGTATACAGTTGTCAGCTCCCATTTTGTATGTGTGAATGTCTAGAAACAATCTAATTTAGGGAAAATTATTTTTTGGAACAAAATATTGCTACAGGTGAGTGTTTCTCTCCTCCAGTTAGGAACTGAGCTACAGCAAGGATGTAAGTGAGGGTTTGTACCACCTTCTGGCAGTGAGACCAGCGGAGAGGAGGAGAAGGAGGAAGGGAAGGGATCCTGAAAAGAGTTCCAGGAACCACAAGTAAAAGTCATGGCATTTGGATAGGGACATAATCCAAAACCCAATCAGAGCCAAACAGACCCAGCTTACCTCCCTAGCGTTGCTGAGGACAGCCTCAGCAACTTAGCAAGACTCTCAGTAACCTAGAGAGACCCTGCTTCAAAGTGAGATGACCTCCATGGCTCCTTCCAGCCTGGGATTTCTTCTCTGAATCACCTGCATTCTGGCAGGAAGCAGTATGGAATTATAGGTATAAGAAATTATAGGTAATAACTTAAAAGTCATTACCCATCTAGAATTGTGCATCCAGCCAGATTATCAATCAGGTACATGAAAAAAAATATTGTCAGACATTCAAAGTCTCAAAAAAGAAGAATTTACCTCTATACACCCTCCTTTAGGAAATGACAAGTGACAGTCTTCCTTCCCAACAGGAGAGTGAAAGAGGGAGAGAGATACTGGGAAAGAGAGACAAAAGGGTCCCCCAGGCCCGGAGAGCAGCTGGTCCAGGCTGGAGCAGTATAATGGAAGTATAATGGAAGAAGGAAATTGTATCACCCCACACCCTGCACGTGAGGAAAATTATATTTAGAGGCTACTAGGGGGTGAGGAAAGACATATGGAAAATGACACAAATGGTCAGGGAGGCAATTCATTCCAAGAAAAACAAAAATGTGTTTAGGAGTTTATTCATAGTATATTCCTTGGTTCACCTATGGCATATGATGGGAAAAAGAACATGAATGCTGAATATTAATTTAACTAAAATTTGTGATAGTAGAAAAATAGGAGGTAAAACAGGAGAGAATTTAATCCTCATCTAGCACAACAGGAAATCTAAAAGTGACAGATCAAGAGATAGTAATACAAGCATCTAATTTAGGAAGGTGGAGATAAGAGGAAACACTACTAGAGTTAAAAGTTAAAAATTATCCCCTCTGGGTGGTCAGCTAGGGGCAAAGAACAGAGACAGGTTAAGTGGAATGAGCATTTAAGAGCCTTCCAAGCCAGGCGTGGTGGCGCACATCTGTAATCCCAGTACTTGGGAGGTTGAGATAGGAGGATTGCAGGTTCTTGGCCAGCCTCAGCAATATAGTGAGACCCTATTTCAAAGATAAAAAAGATAAAAAGATAAAAAAGGCTGGGGCTGTAGCTCAGAGGTAGGATACCCCTAGGTTCAATACCCAGTACCACCAAAAAAAAAAAAAAGCTTTCAGTACTATTTGATTCTTAAACCATGCATGTCACTCTCTTTATTTTCCTTTTTTCTTTTATTTTCTCTCCTTTTTCATTTTTAATTTAGGAAAAGAGCATTCTCTGAAGTCACATAGATTTGGTTTTGAATCTTGGAGCAACCGTTTTGCTATTGCTGTGATCTTAGACTCATTCTTATCACTCTCCTAAGGCTCTATTTCCTCAACTGTAATACGAGGCAAATAATTTTATGTCCTACACATTCTAGTAATTTTTTAAGAAACTTAAGATAACATAGGCCCAATGCCTGACACATAGAAAAGCCCTCGATGAAAGTTGTCTGCTTACTGTAATTACCTGGTGGCCTACATTTCTTCCTGGACACCCCAACCTCTCCCCCTTCATCCATCACAGTGTGAACCGAGGCTCCCCCCAAGTGTGTTTGCATGTTACCCCTCAGCTCTGAGGTGGAATAGAATGTTTGGTACTTGTTGAAGAACATGAGCCTATGACCGTTGGCCTAAAAGTCGGCTCCTTAGAGGAGCGGCTTTGGTGCCAGAGAACCACTGTTTGCCCATGGAAAAGGAGAACTCCCACATCCCCACTCGCAGCCACTGGTGAGTGAACGCGTAGTTGAAAACCAGTCAACTTAGAAGCTTCCAGGACCTCCTGTTTGTATACACAAACATTTCCAAGCTAGAGCATTAATCCCTTCTCCTAATGTAACATGATCCCTCAGTTGTATGATGCAAACTGAGCCTGTGGTATTGTGATTATAAAGCCAGCTACCTGCCACCCACAGGTGATAGCCGCACCTGGTGAGGCTGGTCAGCTTCCCACACACCTAGGGCACCTGCGCCCTCCTCTACCCTTAGCCCTGCCCTTGTGCCAATGTCCCAGTCGCCAGCTATTGACCAAGAAAGTTGAGTGTTTCCGGGTGGGAGTTATTTATTTCACTGGAGAGATGATGCTGTATGCAAAGCACAGAGACCCCAGCCCTGTGGAGGATACAGAGATATAAGCCGGGCGTGGTGGCGCACGCTTGTAATCCCAGTACTTTGGGAGGCGGAGACCAGAGGATCCGGGTTCGCGGCCAGCCTCAGCTCTCTCTCTCTCTCTCTCCCTGTCTCTCTCGCTCTCTCTCTCTCTCTCTCTCCTTAGTGAGGGCCTCCGCAACTTCGTGAGACCCGGTTTCAAAAAATAAAGTATAAAAAACTAGGGCCGGGGGTGTAGCGCGGAGGTAGAACGCCCCTGGGTTCAATCCCCAGTACCGCAAAAAAAAAAAAAAAGATATATTTGGCCTCAAAGGAGTGTACCATCGAATGAGGGAGATTGATGATCGCCGTCCAATAGGCAAGGAAGTGAACGAAGTGTGAGAGCTGACCATGGGCTGCACACGGAATGGCTTGCACACATGGGAATCCTACTTTGGAGCTGCTCACGCAGGCCTGGAACAGATAAGCTCCAGGTCAGGTGGTTATTTTTAAGTGAAAGTAAGTATTCTTCAAATATTTGGGATATTTTACTTTCAGAATGACAGTGAGGGACAGTGTTGTGGAGAGGTGTCTCTGAAAAGCTGACAGTCCATACTGAGGAGAATAGCACTTTATGGGCAGGGTGACCCTACAGTTCATTATCCAAATGGGAACATTCGAGAGTGAAAGGTAATGAACATGCTGGGACAGCCAGCACGACCCAGACCCGGCCCTAGCAAACAGACACATGATGTCCCTCCTTACAGGTACTTAGTAATTATACAGGGAACAGAGCCCGTGACCTCTGGACCTGGGGAGCTGAGGAAGGGAATAGATGCCCTGCGCAATCGCAATCCCAGCATCAAGGGCTCCTGCAGGTTCAAATGCTTCTCGGATGACTCTAGAACACCATAGCTCAGAGCCACTGGCCTGAGAACCCCGGTCTCCGCACAGGTCCTCCTCAGAAAGATTACTCAAGCCCAGCGTGGTGGCGCATGCTTGTAATCCCAGTACTCGGGAGGCTGAGACAGGACGATCGCAGGTTTGAAACCAGCCTCAGCAATTTAGTGAGGCCCTTAGCAACTTAGTGAGACCCTGTTTCCAAATAAAAAATAAAATAGAGTTGCGGTATAGCTCGGAGGTAGAATCCCCTGGTTCAACCCCCAGCACCCTCCACCACAACAAAGATTACTTGAGGGGCCATTCTTATCAGTGACCAGTATATGTCCATCTCTCTGGCTAGGACTCCTGAAAATGCTTCGCCACATAAGTTTTGACCGACCAACTACTCGAAAATCAAATGCCTGTTTGCTGCTTTTCTGGCTCCTTAACTCCTTCTGCATAGAGCCAATTCAAAGTTTGTTTTGGCTTTAAACTGCCTTATCAAAGTTCCTTCCCTTAGAACTGCCCACCTCTCTCTTGGAACAGTTCTCCACAAAGAGTAAGTCTTACTCCAGACTCCCTCCACAGTGCAGGAAATAATGTAGAAAATACAGAAAAGACTGATTTGAGCAGGTGCTGTTTCATCCAATAAACTAACATTTGGTGTGAGAGGAGAATCCTAGTTACCTAGCATTTTTACCCCATTCTATTCTGTTTTCTTTTCAAATAAAGGTCATAGAGTAGTATTAAAATTGTGTGTGTGTGTGTGTGTGTGTGTGTGTGTGTGTGTGTGTGT